>MNPL01010458.1:0-24091 GCA_002081605.1 Tropilaelaps mercedesae
ATATATATATATATATATATATATATATATATATATACATGATGCCAATAATAAAGTCTGTACACTATGCCGAAGAATTCATCTTATGTGCCAATAGTACGGCTACGAATATTGTTTTGTAGGCCTTTCGTAATGGGTTTGGCAGCGTTATATGCGAAACAAGTATTATCGAAAGCTATAAACATATGATGTACAAAGCGTAGTTATATATATAGAAACAATGTCTATATGTCTTAAAACGGCGAAACTTTGCCGGGTTCATCAAGATCGGTTAACTGCCAAAAATTTGGTTCGATGACAAAAATATGGATCGGATACACCGAAAGGCGATCGCGACTGATGGATACATATGCGTCTAATGGACTCAACCTACGGCGATTTTTAATGTGTCGACTGTACTTCTGATTAATGTTTATTGAAATGTTGGATGCACAACCCATAATGCTTGAGTCCAGCTTTTCGTAGATACGCGCCTCTTTTCTGTCACCTAGATCAATGGGCAAATTTTAGAGTAGTGATGTTGAGACTCAATGAATTTTTTAGGAATTTAAGAGTGTTTTATTGCATGTTCGGTTTATGTCTTGAATGAAGGTTCTGCACAGAATAGCCTTGTAATAAACCATGTGAAATGAACCACCTCTTTATTTGAGGATTAAAAGTGGGTGCTTTTTAATGTATAATACTTATTCGATAGATGCTGGTATTTCCCTAAGATTATTGGTCTCGGATTCAACAGCCAGGCAATCATATTTCAAGTTGGCTAATTATCAAGGATGTCTTCTGCTTCAATGTGAATGTGCTCGTAAACAGTTTAATCAAGGTTCAGATCAATCGAGTTTTATTATTTTGTTCAATAGCTATATGTGTATAAGGTAAAAAATGATGTTGATATCTAGTTTTCCATATATGGCTATTTCTTGCAGATATCTTCATGCACTGCATGCACCGCTAACAAACAGTGGCGAAATGACCTCTTCCATAGACCCATTTGTGTTTCGTTTATGAAATAAAACTCATTCACTACAGGTGACTCTTAACCCAACACATGTCGTTTTATTCAAATTTAATTGAATTGACATGTATAAGGCAAATCTGTCGTGATTTTGGTTCCTATAGGCAATCAAAGGCAATCTACCATCATTAATGTTATTTCATGTTTAATACTTTTGTCGTAACCTGTAGAGTATACAGGGCATAAGAGAAAACTGAGTTGAAACATATAAGACGTATTCGGCACGCTACACAATCGAGAAAATTTTTATTGCTGCGCACAAGGAAGAGGCGAAAAAAGTGTGAAAGATTAAAAATAAAAACACTTTATTACCTCAGTGATAGCGATGGTTGTCTTACGCTCGTAAAAACGCAAAGTAAACGTGAACGGGTGGCAACCTCCGTGGCGCTTGCTTTACCCCTTTGTGTCTCCCTCATTGGTCTTCGAGACCGCGATGATCATGAAAAAGCGCATTCAACAGTAATGACTGGCATCCGCATCATAATATTATAATCCATGACTAGAAATGCATACAGTGGCTATAGGAGAACATAGTGTTTAACTTAGGTGTGTATTGTTGTTAAAATTTAACCTCAGCATAACAACTCAGACAACAAGTGATATTTAAGTAGCATTTGGTGTCCATTACAAAATCAGAATACAATTTGAGGCTAGATGATATTTACTTGATACAATGTGATGGGTTTACATACATAGACAAACAACATCCGTAGTGTTTCAACCATCGCCTCCAACTGAGATGAAAATAGAGAGCTTTTCACGTTTTACTCTCACCAATGTGTGTTCTCGTTGGACCATCTGAGCGACAATTATCATTCTTCCACAAATGACAAAGGTATGTGTTGCCATGTATTGTGTCCTTCATAGCCACAGTATCACCATGTCAGTACTAAATAAATTTTTCGTTACAACAAATCAAGCATTTTTAGTCACTTCAACTAACCTACAGTCCATTGCTAACCGAAGCCGAATGGCCTGAAAAAAAGTTTATTCATTTATTTAGTTTACTTATTAGGTTAAAAACTGTATGAATCAAGTCGTAGATAATAAATTTAACTCGGATTCCTTCTCGCCCGATTTGGAACGCTCAAGCTCGATAATTCAAGCTTGGTTTTAGCTAACATTTGGGACTCGATGCAATTTTGGATCCTGCTATGTTATGTTATTATTTTATTTTATGTTATTTAGTTAACTTCGATCGGTCGTGACCACTGTCACTTAGAACGGCATTCACAGACAGTGGTAAAAATAGAGGTAAACGAGCATGCAGAAAAAGGGGCACGAAGGAGGATGAAATGGTGTTGGATATACTCATGGACGACAATAACAGAAAACACTTACTTTTTTATAAAATTACCTCTGGCTTTCTTGGCTGGGTGCGTTGTTGCTGCAAAAAAATGGCTTTAGCTACTTTCATGGGACGCTTCTTATCTATTTTAAAATTTCGTGACTAGTGGCCAAACTATACACAAAATACGTGGCAAAACGTGATTGCCTAGTTTGTTTTTTTATATTGATCACGCCACTAGCTTTTAAATGGTGGACTTCGTAGAATCGGTCAAAGAAATTGAGTATGAAACGTTCGTCAAAGGAGTGATCTCTGGACCTACAAGGAAATTTGTAGACTGGACGTTTTATGCCAATAGTGCAATATGAAATAATTGCATACAAAAAGAACCCATCGCAAGCCGCAAAGCGACAAATTCAACGTTTCCACTAAATAATAAGAAGACAGAGGAGCTAGCATCAATCCTTGACAATATCCCAGTTTACTGTGCGTCTCGCTACCCAAACAAGAAATATGTCTCTGATTTTTACATACAAAGGGCGCGGCAAGCCTCAAGTTATAAGGTAACATAACTATGTTCGTAAAGCATCGCTTCAGAGGCACTTGTGAATTCCATGTAAATAGAGCACATGGAATAAATTTTATGATATATATATTTTATATATATAGATATATAAATGCATGAAACACTAAAAATGACCAGACGCAAGGCTTTGGAGTATCTCCGATTTAAATCCATTTATTCGATTGAACTATTAATATTATTGCTACAACATGCTCAAAACAAAGATCTAGTTCTCGAGCGATATATTTTGGCGATAAGTGTCACAGCTTCGTGGCCCCATCGACCGCAAATTCTACGAAAATTCCGATTAACGATCATCCTTTGTGTAAGGCGGAGAAGAGACTGCTCTTGAAAAACGATCTAAAAGCAGTAAAATAAAAGTGCTACCGCTCGGGCTATGGAACTCAAGCAACCAACCGCCTCTTAGGCCACTGCTCAAAACCATTTTCATCGGCGAATCGCACCATCATGTTGACCCGTACGACGATAAGTTTCAGCGCTTTATACTATTCCTATTACCATTATATTCTTGGTTCTTGGCTGGCCAACTTATAAAGCTCCCGGTTACCCTCAAGACTACAGCTGGCTTAGTGGTCGAATGGTAACCCTCGGACATGCTTTCCTCGCTACCAAGGGAAGCCCTGCCACACGATGGTACCGCTGCCCTACCTTGCTTGCTTACTCCCTTGCTCCAAATACGATTGAAGCTTTATTGCAGGCGCAAGCTAATTTTATAGCTTCTATATAGCCCCAAGCTGGCAGCTCTTCTTCTCTCGCTAGCATAGCTATTGAGTTCATCCAGCAACCAAGCTTGTAGATGTCCTATGCCACCGCATAAATGGCTACTAAGGCCGTTTCGGCGGTTTGATTCTTCGCACTGTTTTCGCCATCAGCTATACTTGTTGTTACAATACCAATAAATAAGGTTTCTTTCTTTTCTCGCTAGAATCTTCCCAAGTTGCTCCACTTGCTCTTTTGACCTTTTTTCCATATTATATCTTTCAAAACAATTTGTGCAATTTACCACACTGTCATTGTGTTACTAAAAACAGAAATGTATCAGCTAATGGAAGAAGATAATCTATTGTCACATATGAGATTACATGTATTATAATTTTTTTTTATTGAAATAGATGTGAAAACACTTCAGTATAGAGCTGACGTGGTTAGATAGGTAAAATCAATATACAGATGACAGTCTAAGTTTCAATAAAATTGCTCAATATTATTACTGAACGTTCGGATGTCTTCATATTATTGAAATTATTAAAGACAAAGATTAAAAAATAGAAGTAAATAAAGAATTGCTTCAGCCCCGCCAGAGGAGTCATCGTTGGGCCTCTGGTCTTTCATTTTATTTATTAAACCGCATTTATTAACCGACGTGTAATGCTAGTAGGTTAAAAAGGGTGCACAACGTAGTTTTGTAGTTTACCGCGGTCAGGGATACACATGGGCTGGGATTAGAACGAAACAAAAAGATCGGCATCGAGAGCGTCCGGATCTTAACATCATGAATAAAAATGCGAGGGCTATGACAGCAGGAACCACATACAGACATCGGGATAGGGGGCTCTGTCTAATTAATACCCTCGTAAAACCGACGGAAGAAAGCTAGTTTCAATAAAAATATTGAAGTTGATTCTTAATAAATGTATTATGTTAATGACTACGATATTAATAATAAATTATTATTAACAGCGGTAATAATGATAATGTTCATATAGTACTGTAACATTTCGTAAAATACACAACACGTTTTCATACGTATGCCTCTCCTATTCTGTCTAGTATTATTTTTATCTATTTAAAGCTCTCACCTGTCTTCAATGACAGGCTTACATCTAATAAGCCTAAAGCAGCAAAGAATACGTTCCAAGACAAACTACTTCCGTAACTTCATTTTTACCACGTTCCTTTCAAATAATACAAGCTAAACAAAACACAAATACAGGCTTTCGCCTGTGGGTAAACGGCTCGCACTAGCTCATTTTAGCTCTTGCTAAAACTGACGTCAGTAGTAATTAAAACGACAAACTACAGGAAACGCATGAACACAAGCTGCGTATATTGGAATCCGAAATTCCTCACTCATCGCATCAATAGCTCTCAGGAATCGGCTTAACAAAAGAATTGTGCGCCTTGACTACAAGCATGCTGATTTCATCAAAAAAAAATTTTATATCCAAAAGAATTTGCTCCCAAAAAATCGTTGACATGCAATTAATGGCAATAAATTTTCAGTGAGTAATGTTCTTATTGTAATAACGTAAGTATCATAAACGGGCTTTGGCTTCAATATTGGAATACCAAATCGATCATAATATGATTTATAGAAGAAACATATACATATATGTACCACATGTACCAACTGTCTGTGTGTGTGTTTGTCTGTGTCACACAGCCAATATTTCATTTTCTTGTGAGGGCACACGGTGAAATATCAGGATATATATTCACCCTGATTGACGTGCAGGCCTAACCCGTCTCGGCCTCTGCTTCATGAAGTCTAACCGTTGCGTGGCCAATATGTAATTTTTTAAGCCAAATGAGGTACAATTTGAGCTACATGTTTAATGTAATATAAGATAGGGCTATACCGGGTGTACCAGCTAAATCGGCAAAAGTAAACCATATTTTTATATTTTTATTTGATTAAGCAATTGCTAATCCATGAAAAATTTTATAGTGAGTAAAAAAGGCTCCTACTCGATGTATTCTCCTGTAGTTTAGATCACTTGCTCATCGCGTGGTCTCACTCAAATTATGTGGTCGCTATTATAAATCAGACTTATTCAACTGAAATACACTGTAATATTTCTATCGAATGCATTGGTGATCATAAACTGTAAGAGTAAGTGGATACTAAGAAACAGGAGAACATCTAGAAAAGTTACCTCTCAAGATGTTGGATATCAGCGAACTTCTCGTTTCAAAAATATAGTATTCTTCTCGCAACATCAAGATCGTTTTACCTGCAATATGGCACGTGGCACTGTAATTGTTAAGTGCGGATGTTACTCATTCCGGTCTTGTCCGTTTGAGGCCAAAAAGAATCGCCAAATAAAATCGAGCGGTATTTCACAATAACGCCTTTAAAAATGTGCTAACTTGAATTGACAAAGCCTTAATAATTTCGAATGGTTTACTATTCCGTCTAATTAGTTAAATGAATGACGCTTCGGTTTATTGAACTATTTCCTCAGTAGGCTTCAATTTTTCTTTTTGGAACTTTTAGAATTGAGTCTTCAATTTTTTACCGTATAAGTGTTCTAAAAGGATATGTTAGTTTGGTTTTGTAGTCTGCAGTAGCCGAAAGTAGACACGCCTAGTGTTAGTCAGTTTGTGAAAAGCATGTATGCACTGGCCGGATACAGCATATTGACCACTTCTCGTCTCCCCGAAACTGTATTGTTCGTGCACAGATAGTTCCTACGGCTTGTGTACGGATACCTCCTAGGTGGTTATTTTCCTTCCTCTTTCGTATCCTCCCAGCCCATAAAGACGCAACTAACCGTTGAATCAGGCCTACCATCGCCTGAGTTTCTTTGGACTTGCAGCTGCCATAACCGCCCTCTCTTTTGCTAAACAACCACCTTCTTGTCCTCGTCCTAGCCTGGCCGTACAGCTTCCAGCGTGTACTATATTGCCCTATAAAGTCACACATAACCGTATGAGCTGTTCAAAGAACGCTAATTTCATGTCTGTCTCGATGAGTCGGTGACTGATACCAGTTAACCCTATCCTAAAATGTAATAAAATCAAATGAATTAAAAGAAATTAAATGAATTATCTATTTATACTTTGGTTCGGTGATATAATGAAATATTATATCTATGAAAATTTGGAAGGCCAGTTATGACGAAAAACGTAAAAAAGGTACTTTGTCGCATCTTCTCAACGGAATATCCTCACGCGCTTACGTTGTCGCATGCACCCTACATCACAGTTTGATTGACGACGTGAAGATTTTCCGTGGGCCAGATGCGACGCTTTCTTTATTTACACCTCCATTGAAATTAAAGTAAGCCTTAGTTTTCAATTTCAGTTGTCATACGCGTCGAAACCAATCAAACAGGTCAAGGTACTTGAGGAATGTGTCTTCATTTTCACATAAAGAGCCATTAAGACCATGATTTATAATTAAATACACAAGCTTGATAGTTTGAGCGCTGTCTTAAGAAATAGTTCAATTGAGGTAATTTGTGCACACCGTAAAATTGTAGAATGTCAGCCTTAGTTTAACGGCAGAAACTAGGAAACGAGTCAAACGTTTACAACCAATTTAACGAGTACTTGAAAATGTACACCAAGTACAGTAATTTCCGGACGTGCCTCATCTTTGCAGTTGCAAATCGAATGTTCCTCAAACGATCTATCCCATGTTATTATTTAGAATTAGGCTCCAGGACCGATCTATAATTATGTCGTGTTTGTTCGAGCCGAACACAGTACCTTAAAACAGTCTCTGGTAATGTAAATTTGAGAAGAACAAAGTAGGCATGTTTAGAATACCTGCAAACTTTGTTAAAACCCGAGATTATACAAATTTCATGTCACACTCTGACATAACGCTATCTTCACCCATTAGTATCAGACCCAAATAAAAATTCGGTTTTATCTACAATATTAATACCGAAGATCGACTATTTTGGGCGCAACATACCCATATCCCAAACATTTAGAAATACTGGAACATAGAAATTAAAGCTATTTATGACACTATTTTTTAACATTATCTTCCGGGCGCGTCAACAATTATTATAAGCCTGTTTCAGGTTATCCGGTCTTGTTCATTTATAATTATTTAAAGAATTTAATGGTGTTATCATACCTTATGGGAAGCTCAAAACATGACACGTGGCACTGACTTGAGATGCTCGATTCCACGAAACCTTATAAAAAGGAAAATAGGTTGATAACAGTGTACAATACATTGAAAGTAAACCAGTCAATGCGCCAGACTGTTCCATTTTGAATGTTTTTTGCTAGTGCGATCACGCTTTACTGATTTTATGTTTGCTTGTGAGGTTGTGTTCAGATTCCTCGTGTAAGCTGAGGCTACAACAAGCGCCACCATCATATATCGTTTCCCAAAGGAGCTACGTAATAGCCCATTAGCTATCCCTAGCGTCCCTTGAGGCTTTATGTCACAGGACGCCTTCCGAGATACGAGCTTTTAGCGTTCTTGGCCAATGACCTCTGATAAGTAGGTAGCGTATATGTATGTCTCGCTCTACTTTATATTGAAAGATCTACTGTTTCATTAAATATTAAGATAGCTTTGGTTATTCAGGCGATTTGCGAAGTTATCCTCATTACAGTTAGTAATAAGAGGTCTAATTCGTAGCCTTTGTAAACTTCCAGAAGTTATTCGTACCTTAATTTTAAAAAGTCTAGATCATATTCTCCAGATGGACTATAAAACGCCTATGACGTCATATTTTCTAACCACGCCTAGATAAGGTGACAGCAAGCAGCACTATTTGTAAACAAATAAACAAAATTATTGACTACTGATTAAGTGGAAAGGCTGCGCTATTTTCAGAGATATGCTTCGAAATGTGCTAAATTCCGTCCTCGTTCCGTTGGTATAGCAGTGAATTGTCTTATTTAAGCTTGCTGCCGCCGAGGTACACGTCAATCGTTTTGTCAAAAACGAGTCATTGTCTCAAAAAAGCTTTATTTTTGTACGCCAAAACTAATGAGCAGTCTGCGTTGAGGTAGAGCTTATATATATTTCATGTCAAGTTGTTTATTATTTACTATTACTAGTAGTGTTAATTCGATACAGTCTGATATAAAATAATTATTACTTTCTTCCTTTAACCTGTCGTTATAAAACTATATTTGATTAAAGTTATTGTAAATAAAGTTCATCCGTGTCGGATAAAGTTTGCTGGCGCAGATGTGGTATCTTGATAACATTATAAAAAAAAGTCTTAAAATTGAAGAATCCATGTAAACCTCGGAAGTGTTTTCTAAAGTAAATTGATTTTGACCTTACAGGGAATTTAAAACAATAAACATGAAAGTACTGTCTTTATTAAGAACTGATACTCCAATTTTGGACACCGAAACACGAATATAGTAGATATTAGTTGCCTGTAAAAGTAAACGTTTTTATCTAATGGTGATGTCATAAGAAATATATATAAGAAATTTTATGTGTACCGTTAAGGGTAAATGCTAGAACACACTGGAGTCAATAAAGCCAGCCTCGTTACAAAATTACATTGACCCTATCTGTAAGGTTTTGGAACTCATGCTGCTTAGCTATAATTTGGCGCTAGCACTTTGAGTGTCTTATTAGACTTTATAAAGGGTTCAATGTAGGAAGAGGATGGTTGGCGCTATGCTGCGGAAAAATAAATAGTGCCGACGATTTTCTGTACGACAACGAACACGTAGCAAGCGTATTTAAGGCGATGCACCTAGAGAGAAACGAACCCTCTTGCAAGAAACCTTCTATACAGATGCTGGGAACGTCGTTGCTCTTTTCGAGCGAAATGAGAATTTATTACCCAGAGGGAAGTAAGAAGAAGGGCGGCCGAACAGGAGGAAGCAGAGAGGTTTGCCGGTCGGAGTTGTGTTTGCGGATTGAACAAACTTCACGTGAGGCTGTGTTCACAGTTTCTCAATGTGATATTACTCAGTATACAAGGTACAGAAGGTTCGGTAAGCTCAGTCATATATCTGTTTCTGTACCAGTAGAATGAATACCGCAACTTTTCGATAAAAACCACGGTAAAAACGGGCTCCTTCTATGTCTATAATCTTAGCTAGGAATGCACAAACTTTATGTGCACCATGAAGCTTTTAGCAATTAAATTCACACAAATAAATAATAATTAATTGTACGTTTTCTACACGGTGCAGTTATTTTTTGTTATACGTAAATGGACAAAGGTATGTGTTGGTCATAAAATCTAGTAAAAAGTCTCTTTAGGCGGCCTATACACCAACGTTTCCGTAATGACGGGCCCTCGATAAATATAAATAAGACGCCTGAAATCAAAATATATTTTACAGGATAAGAAATTATAACTAATACTAATGTTAGCGTACTTGGTCGTCTTGTCACCCTTTCGAGTGCATTCAGTCAAACCATCAAAATGGCTATCCGAGGTAACTTAGAGTGGGCAGACCATTTATGTAGTGCATACAGTAGTACTAGACAGTGCAAGCTGCTGTTGTACTCATTGGCTACACTACTAAATATATTGTTTATCATTTTGGCCAACATTATTAAGTTCGAACAGATTTAAAATTTCCTGGGTATATCTCCTGGCCTATAATAGCAGCTGTATTTGCAAAAAATGTTTTAAACGAATCGAAGGTCATTATTGTTGGATCATAGTTAGATTGTTTGAGTAAAATTTTATCCAAAATGAAAAGTATTAATTTATAAGCATAGTATCAACAACGAAGGCAAAGAGGAAACCAGTTTGGTTCGTAACAGTCAATGGAATAGAAGGAATATATAAATTCGAAGTGCGCTTTTTGGTAATAGAAAATGAGCGTGATAAGAGAAACATTAATGGAGAAAACGGCAAGTACTCGGAAAATTTCTTAGAAGCCAGTTTTAAACGAACGCTCTTAGACTAAATTTTTGTTGCAGGTTTAGTCCACTGCGTGCGGCACAAGCTCCGATTTTCTAATAGTAATGTAGACAACCAGCCCTGTGGTTTCCCACGGTGACCAAAAGATTTTTATGCGACACATTCATGGCATGGTAGAGGTATCGGCATTCACGGAGACTTGCTTGGAAGAAATGCTAAAAGCCTGGGGAAAGGGTCATTCGTTGTTCATTCGTTAAGTTTTTAATTTCCGAACTCGCGTCGTTCTACTACTATTATAGGGTTCGCAAAAAGTAGTTATTGAGCCAGTTTTGGAGAGTATTTAGGGGTTGTAAAGGACAAATATGTCATTCTTGGAGTTTTATACGCCAAACTGGGCATTATGTCGCTTTATTCTAAGATTCTTTTGGAAACACTTCGAATACTTTGATTAATGAGAGTAAACCTGCTTGTATGATAGGGGTCTTCAATATAGACACTCTAGCCGACCCTTACTGCTTTGGCCAATCAAAAAGAGCTAATGGTTTGTTATAACTTGCTCAATACTGTGTAGTCAGTGTGAGGGAAAAGGTCCGCAATGTTTTTGGACAACATGCATAGAGCATCTGAGGCAAACTTTGGAAATTCCGCCTTGTGCTCTGATGTTGCTCGCGATTTTTTTCTGATCACTACTGTTCTTTTTTAAGTGGTTCCGACTATGAATTTCGTTAGAAGGGCCTAGCTTCTCGCCGGATACGCTTAAACTCTGACGAAATCATAATACAATGGTTCAATTCAGTGGGAAGCTCGTTATTACTATGGCTCGCTTGATGAAGCGTTTGAATGTTTTGATATAGTCCTGTGGTCTGTTGTAAACGAAAATGCCATTGTGGATAAGGGACCAAACGTCAAGGGCAATACTAACGAATGGGTTATTTCAGTTTCTCTAAAACGTTTGCACAAAAGAGACAGTTCGTCGGTTTCACAAGGCGTATCTGAACAGCGCATAGTAGTAAATTTATTTGTTACGAAACCAAACGGGGGAGAAGCGACGCTTGACCCCTGAAGATAGAATGAAAATCGGGTTAGACAAGAATTACAGAAGGAAAAGCTCCCTGGGAGGTAATCAAGATGTTCTTGGAATGAATGCATCAAAATCTGGTACCGGTCTAAATATGAACTGTACAGTAACAGATGAGAAATTTAGATTACAAAATCAATAAGTACTATACAACATATGTTGCCTTTGATGAAAGTCGGGAACAATTTTGACAATACTGACTTGCCTGCACCAGTTCTCCTCCCATCATAAACTCTTTCCTAAAGTAGTATGTTAGGTCCACTTTGTCTTTTCTATCCTTAATGACATCTGTTTAGTGCCATTGTTCTCAAAGATGTGGCTTTGCGCTAATGACAGTACGCTGTATATCCCAAGCTCTAATTCGAATTTTATTTCACAAAAGCTCATCGTAGACTTATACCTCCTTAATAAATGGGTGAAACGATGTTGTCCGGCTATAATTGCTAAAAAAAATTTTCAGTCCATTTGGACAATATTGTTGAAAATCATCAACAGGCAATAGATTGGCAATGGAACACTCGATTCGATTGCCGTCATGCTTCTTCTCTCTGCATCTTACCTGTAATATCAAGGACAAATATTGCACTATACCTTACCATGTGTTCAAAAACTACTGTAAAAGCGAGCCTTAAGAACTATAGACAATCGAAAGAATCTTCAGCGCCAATCTTTATTCGTCTGTGCATGCTAGCATATTCTCTCTTAATATATTATTCGTAGTATGTTTTTATATTTAAATTGCTGTCGGACCGTCTTCCTGGTACTGTATTGCTAAAGGTTTCACCGAATTGAAGGGGCTCTAGATCGCGTCTCACTTTGTTACGCCGTTGTCGTTCAAATACGGGCTAATTTTTTGATCGGTAATAAAAATGTGTCAATCTGGAGTAAGCTGCCGGTTAATATCCGTATTCCGGATTGCTTCGTTCAGGTCTTTGAACGAAAATTCAAATGATATTTTATCAGCCTGGTTATCACTTGTTTGTTCAAAACAGCGTTTGATTCGAGTTATCAAGGACAGTCTGTTGCCGAAATACGACTTAACTTGCGCATTATCGCTCCACGCTGTACAGCGTACTGTGTGCTACTTGTGAACTCGTGTACTACTATTTGATCTATAAAGCATTTAGGTGTAGCTGATCGACCTTAATTACAGTTTTTGTTAACCATAACAATACATGAGGGAATGTTCAATGCTTAAGACTATCATCGCTTATGTGTAATAATCATCCTGCCTGACTTGCAGCAAGCCCCTGGCCTTCAGATCTGTATCTGAAAACTTATTCTATAATTTATTATAAAGGCAAGTAATTGAGTAAGAAACGTAGACATAGCTTCCTTAGCGGAGACAAAGAGGAAACCAGTTTGGTTCGTAACAGCCAATGGAATAGATGGAATATACAATTTGAAATAGGCTTTTTGGTATTAGAAATTAAGCCTGAATAAGGGAAAGCCCAACAGAGAAAAACATCAGTACCTGGAAAACTTCTTAGAAGCCAGTTTTAAATGAACGCCCTCAGATTAAAGCTTTGTTGCACGTTTAGTCCACTGCGTGCAACATAAATTCCAATTTTTCTAATATTAATGTACACAGCCAGCACTGCGCTTTCCTACTGTGACCTAAAAATTTTTATGCGGCACATTAATGGCATAGTAGAGGGGTCAACAGGCAGTACTTTTGGTCTATTACTGTGTATTTGGTCTATTATTATTTGGTCTATTATTATTATATGGACGGGGGTAGTACAGCATCTATAACGTTTTAGGAAAAGCTAGCTTCCCTTGCTCCCTATGTTTTTCAAGCTTGGATGCTTTCGGCGACAACAGAAGAACGTCTTTAGGGACAGCCGCTAGAGCAGTCAGTCAGTGGTGTCACACGTTTCAATCCCATGCTTTGTTGCTATAGTTGCCATACTTGCTACTACTGTAGCTGATGGCAGGTTAAACATGAATTAACTAATAGTGTTCTCAAAAAGAAATGAACCGGCGCAGTCGAGGACATATCTTTGGCCAATAGAAAGTGGCAATGGAAAGCAAGCGGCTAAGACTGAGACTGCTACCACGTGAGACGACCGAGAAACGGAGCATCCAACAAATAACAAGACATTGGAGGCCTCTACGGTGGCCATTGGTGTCGCTAAAGTCGGTATCGCCTATCAGACGACTGATTGACCTCTGTCGAAATAAAACTTCTAATGTGACTGCCTGTGTAAGTAGTGCCGACAGTGCAGACAGCAGAAGGAGCAAGGCAGCGCCTATTCGGTTCTGTAGCGATCGACCATCACTGTCGCCAAACAGAGCAGTTCAACTAAAGTGGCGGCAACAGCAACAGAACAACGAGCATGCGTTTAGCGCAGCAAAAACGACGAAAGAGCGAACACAGACCAGATGGAATGGCTGCTGCTGCTGCTGCTGTAGTTGCTCTCCACTCTGCTGTTCCTCACGGTGATGAGGCCCAGAGGGAGGCCAGGCCGGCCAACGACAACAACGACAAGAGCGACGCCACTGACACCGCTGCCATTTCTGTATATAGCGTTACTAGACTTCGTAGCCCTTCCTTCTTGCTTTCATCTGGATGGGAGGTTGTAGCCGATAGATGACGCAGCCACTCGTGCTCCTACTGCTGCTGCTGCTGCTGCTGCTGCTCCTCCTTTGAAGCAACATGATTTACAGCAGCAGCAACAGCAGAAGTAGCAGCAGCAGTAGCAAGAACTACAGCATAGAGGCCCCTGAAAGGCCGTCGCGACTGTTGCCGGGACTGCAACCATCGCTGCTGCTGTTGTTGTTGTCCTCGCCCTTACGAAGGTTACTGTTACTAGTGGTCCGACTGGGAGTACAGCAGCTAACTAAAGGCAGCTTTCAAAGGTTGTGGTTGTCCCCGCCTTTAATTCCCGTATAAATTATCGTAGATTCATTTTGCCTTCTCACAGCCAAACTTTTTCATTTGTGGGGTTAGATTTTAGTAGCGACATAGTCACCTACTCCGTATAATTGTGATTGCTTCATGATAAGTATCATGATCAGCAAGTGAGCAGCAAGATCACTCTTATAATTAGTGAAATCAAATTTAAATTGGCGAGCTCCCGTAATATGCGCTACTGTAATATCTTGTAGTCTTTGATAGGGATAATCCAGAAAGAATGGTGAAGCTAGTAATTTACAAATTATGCATTTCATCTAGCTTAACTGGACCCAGTTTTCCAAGGGAACTAAGAACCACTTCCGTTCCCCGGCTGCTTCGTTATACTGCAAGGCTGATCCATTGTCTCAAAAATACTGCGTATTTTAGCCGCATAGGCGATGAATTTAATCCACTTGTCTGCTTTATGAGTGAATACGTAGATCGTTTTACCTCAATTACCTGAAGTATCAATGTAGGAGGCTATAAACATATCTACTTTGGCAAAAACACCACTTAGCATCCTCGCTATGCCTTTGTAATTGGTCATCTCGCAAGAATCATCTTCAAGTGCGTGCATCTGTTCAACGTACATCATTTCAATGCAGGCTAAGAAAGAAGTTCGAGCTTCACTCCTTGATCCACCTTCTCTTTACACTATCTTGTTTAGGAGTTTATTTCATGTGACATGGATTTTGCTTTGTTTGCGCAAATATTTTCAGGGTGTTTAATGAAAAGGCTATGCTCGATAGCGTTACGTAACAGCTAAATAGTGGAGGCGAAAGACGATCAAACGGACATCTAGCCCTTTTGATCGTCTTTCTACACTGAAAATTGCACTTAGTCTGGCAATTCTGTAGATGACGTAATGACAGCATTGTCTTGTAAAGCCGTCTAGGTTATATCGGCCTCTGCGCAAGTTTTGATTTATTTTTTGAATAAATGTCTTGAAGCGTTTGGTGAACGGCTAACCATGTCGAGCGCCATTGTGTAAGGAGTTAAGCTGTAATCCTTTTATCGTATTCACTGTCGTGGGAATTTCTTTGTAAGATATTATCTACCTAAGATCTTCTAAGCACAACCTTATTATGTATGTCACATAACATGGCCGCCAGGTGTTAGTTATTGTATGTAGTATGATATTTCATTTTTCCGCCACTGATCGTCCTCACATTTCAATGCTCCACGCAAAAGACAACCGACGCCGTTTACAACTTACGAACTATGGGTTAAAATAGGCTTTCCTAACATAGTTTGATTTATCCATGTGAAAATGTTCATGCACTCATACGACCTGATGTATCATGTGCCCACTAAACTTGGTTCGAAAACATCAGGATGTAGGAGGAGGACCTGTAGAATAGACGTGTACATGATTTACGCATACCGCAGAACTGTGTTTCAACTTTGGTAGCCTTCATCTAGTCAATTTGAAGATGTTAAGTCTACTTCTTTGCCTACCTTCCCAAATAGTTTACTATAGTGGACATTCCCTTTACGGAAAATGTCTAACAACGATAAATCGATAAACGGTTGTGCTACAGCCCTTGTTGCAAGCTAGTTTACTGTGTACACGTATATTAAATTAGTATGGAAAATAATGTCACCGATAAGCTAACGGTTCGTTCGTACTGTTTTCAGGACTCAACAGCTACATTGCAAGGCAACAATTTCCTGCTTTTCTAGGTAAGTTAAGTTCGTCTTTTTACTTATTCGTCGGATAAAAACGTTTTTTATTGTGCTCCCTTAGATGCTTGGGTATAACATTATAGCATACAGACTGTAGAAGATCCTCTATTTGCGCTTCAAAGCAGATTTTAGGCATGACATTAATATAGCTGGATATTTAAAATACAATGAAATCTATGTTACTTGAATTAGAGTTAGATTGCTTCACCTGGTACAGCATAATTGTGTAGACTGGTGCTAGATAGTATTACACTGATGTTTTTACACAAGTAGTGTTTTTATACTTGAGCCAGTAGCAGACATTCCTTTCAGTAAATAAAGGAGTCATGTACGGTAATTTCCACAGTATAATATAAGCAGAATGCTTGTTCGGTATAATCAGCAGCGATTAAACTAAACATCTTTCACGCTCCGGAAGTGTTCAGAACGAATACAACTCAAGTGGCCTACTTAGGTAACGCAAACGATTTGACTTAATGACTTAATGTTCAAATTTCGAATTGCATATATCCGTGTACGTAAAGTGGTTCATGTTTAGTGAACGATGCTTTTCGATTTCATAAATTTCAATGTATATAAATAACACTGTTTCTTTAGGACTGGTCAAACTAATGAGAAGCGACTATAGCATATGGGATACGCTTCGTTGTCATATTTAGTAGGGTATGTATTGATTTCACGCATAAATTAAGGCAATCTTTGTTCTTTAGGATTTTTAGCTTAGTTAGTTACCACAGAATTTCATTTTATTTTGGTTGTACCCTGTTGGCAGTCGTGGTCATCATTAATTAGGACCTTCCCTAACAGAGCAAAAGCCATAACTGGTGATTATGGCATTATAAGGCTCTATAATGCCACAGCAGCCTTGATATTTCAGATTTAAAATATTTTTTTGTGCAGCGTGCTTCAAATATGGCTGTATTTACTTTTATAGCTGGGGACGTCGCAAGGATGTCACAAGATATTGTGTTTGAATCGGATAAACCTTTACCTGCAGCCAGATCAAATAAAATTTTTAAACCGCCTATTTCAAGAGCCCAAAAGAATGTACGCTTTCCAGTGGAAATAGCTATAAAGGGACGCAGCATCACTGCGGGCGAAATCTGAAACTCCGAGGTTACTGTCTGCAGTTTCTCATGAATCTGTTAGCTGTGTTGTCGTGCCCATGTCTATGACATGTCCTGCGGCTTTAGATTTATCCGAAGGTATCCTTTGCTTTCCTCTGTATGCATTGTGTTCACAGTCCATAGAAAAAATCACTTAATGACCCTAAAAACTAGCCACTCATACAACAGTTCTCGACGACATCTCTCACGGTGAGAGAGATTTTCGTTTTTGTTCGCTTCATGCAACCTACTGAACACTTATTTATGTCCTTTTACTATAAGGCAACCACAAGCCAAACGATATTATTCTGTTGAAAATGCCACAAATATAGCCATGTGCATTGGCTCTATCACGGTACAGCCTCTTTGGCTTTTAGATTAATAAATGATAGGGTCAATTTTAGATATCCTGTCTGATTGTCCCAGAGCTTCTTTACAGCAAAAGTCACGATCTAACCTTAGCATCCTCAAATGAATATATATACAATGCCACGAGAAATATGCCTATTGTGAGGGTAAGGACGCAATTAGGTTCAAGGATTTTTAAGTATCTTCATTTACTCGCATTTGTATTTTTACGTACGTCTATAGCAGTCATTTCAGCAAATTGCGGAACCAAACCTTTAGATATTCTCATTTGCAAGTATGATTTTGCTGTTACCGAAAATAGCTATTCATATGCGTTTTAAATCCTTGGTATTCTAAAGCTTTGATTGTTAGTGCATTTTCAATCATGCGCATTCGCACTACTCGCCTCGCTACCTTGGAATTTGCTTGCCCATTTCGATGGTACAAAACAGACATGGCCTTAAAATTGTCTGTTCAAGTACTGGTGACGATTCATGATTTATTTTATAATAAAACATCGCTTTAGTAAAACTGCTAGCTATCAAACATGTTGTTTTTTCCTGGGGTGTTCTTGAAGGCTGCTCAGTGTTTCCTCCACGTATCGAACTGCGCGATTAATTAGCATTGAAAAGATGAAATTACCTCCTATATAAACCAAAGAGCACAAAGCAGGAGTTGAAGAGTAATTTCAATAAGGTCCACCTACTCTTTATTCATCCTTAAGACTCTTGTCACCTTAATTGATTTCTGCGTAACCTCCAATGTAGCCTGCTACATTGGGTTTTTCATCACATTCAATTATGATGTTATTTGATTGGCGTCTTGTGTCACGTCGAGAAAAGCCTGTACTCACACACCACATTCCTTTTTCGTCCCCCGTTGTGCACGATTTAGTTCTATAATTGTCATATACTACCAATCTTACTAGTGTAGATCAGTTCCGTCAAGACTATTTGAGGTGAATGTAATGAATTCAAACTTGAAATGATGAAAAATCCTACTTTTTAACTTTGACTTATTTTATTTATTATTATTATTATTATTATTATTATTATTATTATTATTATTATTATTATTATTATTATTATTTACACATTTTCATCCCAAGCAATTCTTGTCGCATTAGCCTTTTTAAAATAAAATTAAATATAAGATTAAAAATTAACGGTTTGTTGCGATATCCCTATTCACAATCGACATACGTGTGTATCTATCTGTGTTTGCTCGCTAATTGTATCGTTTCTCCGGTGGTTGACTTCGAAAAAAAATGTCTATCGAATGACCGTGATGACATCCTTTCCGCCCAAGTTTGTGCTCATCATTTGACCTTAGTTTTTTTAGTCTACCTATCCAAGGAAATCGTTCAGCTACTTGGAGTATACAATATTAGAGACTGGCGCGCTTTCTTCGCTTGCACATGGAAAACGATTGCTAAAAGCTTGCTTGCCGGTGCTTTAGTTATGATTACAATACATCTGGAATTGTGATTTGCATCTTACGTCTATTACTCTGTCAATTATGGCCGTCGTTCTTCCATAGGGCCAGTCAAACGGGTAATTTTCTATAATGGCTGCCCTGCACTTTGAGATTTTTAACATTTTTTTAAAACAGAAGTAAACCAAAAATACCATAAAGTGTATTATCACGATGATTGTGAGCTATTTGACTAGAGCTGCAAAAGGAATTACAATGTCGTGTATCGCATAAATGATTTTAACGAACATACACATCTTATCGACTTAAACGCTTCTGCAATTTTCGTGGCAAATAAGAGCAAAATTATGGTTTTTGGGAAAGTATTTATGTGTTTTAATACCGCATGTTTTCAAATTCTAAAGGAACGATTTTATGTTCCCTATGTACTTCCATAGTCAGTTGAGTACGGTTTTTAAATATGAATAGGTTTGAATAATGGCTCACATTCCTTCAATTCATATTCCAAGTAGCGTCAATAGCGTTGACAAAAATTCATTTTTTTTCATTTGTTTGAAACTTGCAGTCAGAGCGCATCTAATGCTTTCTCAAAGCTCTTTTCCATGTCAAAAAAATGTGTGAGTTAAATCTAACGCCGCTGTCTAAACACGTTGTATAAAGCACGAAATTCCAAAAAACTTATGGAGATTTTTTGACGTGCCATTCGATGCCATGAGAGGCCAGCCGAGATCAAACTCGTAGGTAGCTATGATTCTAGTAATACCATTATCAAAAAGAAACGTGTGAATACGTATGTTGTTCCCTTATATTTCCCTGTAAATTATATGTTAATAAAGGCTATCTTATTAGATTTCAGTAATTGCTATTGGATGATATTTGCGCACACATCTATTTGCGTTTCCTTATTTTCGGAAATACCAGCCGAATCTCTACTAGCAGAATCGTAAAATGCTTGCTCGTCTTTCGAGCGGAGTAGCCACATCAGTAAACAGTTTTGCGAAAAATAATAATAAAGGAAATAGAATAGAGTATTTTAATGAAGCGTAAATAGGAAAATGAACATTTCTTTCAGTAATAGTTTTTAATGAGATCAGCCGTGCTTTCCCCGTGGCTTAAAATTTTAACAGTCATCTATGTATATATGACGTACTTTTTATGTTACATATAGAAATAACCTGAATTTCAAAATTAGTTAAAAATTTATTTTATTAGTGAACATTTTTTAGCTATAGTTTTTAAATTCGAAGAGAAAAACTATTTTTATGCAAACAATAAATCAAATAGGAAAATTACCCGTTGATAAAGATTGGTCAGTCGCTCTCATAAAACTTAGCGTAGTGGTGGGGACAATGGGGGATACAGGAAGTATACGTAACGCAGTGCCTGATGTTAGATGAGAGTAGCTATGAGCCACATTCAATGCACGTTTTACAAAATGTATTGCAAGTAATAAACCTAAATTTCATGGTGGATTAAACTCGACCAGCTCTACTAACTCACTGACTTGAAATATCATTAATGTTGGCTACATAGGCCTTATTGTTAATTAAGTTCATAGACGTCCCTGCAAAAAAGCACATCATGCGGATGCTTCTCTTCGACTAAAGTTAGTTTATTTACTGAGGCAGACCCTTGAGAGGCTAACCCAAAAATACGTCAAGTCGGTCCTGATTTGAAATGCACCCCTGGCGGTTAGCTGATCAGACTCTACGCGGCTTGTCAGATATGCTGAATGGGCAGTTAAGCAGGGTAACCGTAGTTTAAATAACCGCCCTATATCACAGTGACGACCGTTCTTTGTATTGTAGACGACCACGAAAGAAAAACGATTCCTTCAGTAGCGTGCAGCTGCCACAGATATACCAAGTGAGAGTTACGAAACGCAGCTAATTGACGATGTACAGGAACCATGTACATACTTGTTAGTAAAAAGAAGAAATTCAATATGATAGAATATGATGACATGTTTAGTTTTAGACTAAATCTTGCTAATGTAGCAGAACAGGTCATTAGGACAATTGCATTCGCTTTTTTCTAATGTATTGCTTTAGACCTAACTGCTGGTTAACTAATTAGCCAATTGTAGCAAGCGATAAACTTTCCAAGTTAAGCCAAAATACGGGACCTGCCTTCAAATCTAAGCATTGAAACTATCCGGGTAGTAAGCATTTTCAAGCTTAACCATTAAGGAGAAGTTAAGTAAGTTTAGTAAGGTGACCCCTTAAAGATGAAAAAGTATTTTTGTTTTATTGTAGGCAAGTGGCATCTTCGAATTAAGGCAAATTGCCCAAGGGCAGCCGAGTATCTCCGGAAGCGTCTCTTTATAGAGGGGACCCTGCTTGTGTCAACTGAGGTGAACCCTTTGTCCTCAATTAAAGAGAGCATGAAATGAGAGAAGCGGAGAGGAAATTGAAAACAAGCAGCAAATCAGTTCAGACATCGACATAATAGCTAGTTCATATATACGTTATAGTACAATATATACGTCCTTAAATTAAAAATCGTTTTGATCCTAACAAATTATTGCTTGTAAAGATATACGAACTTTAGGTAAATCACACAGCCCGTTGAAAATATTATTATCATTCCCTATTAAATTCTCCATTGTATATAAAAGCAAGTGCAAGATGCATTTTCAAATTTGTAGCTTTAACTGCTAGTCTACGCATTTTTTCGGTGTCAAACTGAGCTACCTAATAGACGCACCTTTGAATTGACTTGAATTTTTTGTTTTAAAATTGTCCTAAGGCCCTCTAAGATTGACTGGAATTCGGTAAAAATGTGAATATTTCACGAAAAGTTTCTGAGCTGCATGTCCCCATACTCTATAAACGTGCACTTTACGGCAATTTTATGGGACCCATGTGCATGTAATGCGGCATACGAGTGATATAAGTTTTTTTAGTTCTGAAATTCTACACCGCGATTAACCAATAATATACTCATTTTTGTGGTACTTACGTTATACGATCATATTTTGTAAAATATAGCTCCTTTCGTCAACCCAACAAGTCGATTTAACAACGATACAAATTACTCCTTTATTTTTGGACAATGATGCAAACAAGCTATGCTTCATCGGTATTTAAAATATCATCACTACGATTACTATTATTAACAAATTAAATGGAGAAAACGTTGCAGTACCCAGGAATATGTGATTTTTTATATGTATTGCTCGAACAATTTTGACGGATCGTGCAGCCACTAGCTAAGTTAGTTCGGATTGCATGATCTAATCCAGAGAAGCATCCCGATCTTTTGTACCATCCTAGGCATTTTAGTACTCGCAAGTTTATGAAGCTCACTTACAGTATTAATGAAATAGCTTTTTTGGAATTGCAGATTTCGCGTTGACCTTATGAACAATTTCTTCTAAACCTAATCTTTTAAAACACCACAGTTGGGTACCATACTCTTGCGGAGTATAAAAATTTTGGAGTATAAGAACAAAACTCTTAAGAAGTAACATAAAGCTCTACTTGTTGAACAATAAAAAATCGCACATGGTATTACTAATAGCATTGGCCACCCCAACTACTTGCAGAACATGCAGATCAAAGTTAAAAAAAATTGTCATGATTGACCCCAAGAGCGAAAAGTCCACACGCTTAGAATTGGGGCATTTCTGGAGGTGCATATATATATATATATATATATATATATATAACATCATTCCGTTGGCATAACACTACTGCCGCATCAATTGTCGCTTAAAAATGTTTTCTTTCCTTAAGACTATGAAATTTATGAAGTTGTAACCAGACTAACCAATTTCTTTAAGGTCAGGAATAAACAGAGCAATGAGGAGTGAACTCACGAGACCCCCTGAACCTGTAGTAGGCAGCAGCGACGAGAATTTAATTTGCCACTTACCTCTAAATTGTCTATCAGAGAAGAAAGTATTTAGCCGGGCTATATCTCTTGCTATTGATATAGCGGTTATACAGTTTGGAAATAAGTCGCGGGTAAAACAATTTTAAACGCTTTGAAAAGATGTAATTATATATAGTTAAAGCTTTGCTTCCTATTCAAGTGCGTTTCTCAATTATATATTATTCCGACGGGTTAGGCTGACGTAGGCATATACTTGATGGAGCTGTATTTTTCATAATTTAGTGACCTTCCACGACTGAAATGTAGTCGACTACAACCTTTTCAAATGGTAAGCACGAGTAAGATGTTTTAGACACGGCTCTATCATTATAGGCATCTGATTTCTCATAGATAGATACATAGATAGATAGATAGAGTTTTTCTCATAAGCCAGGCTAACGGTTGAATATGAATATGTCGCTGGAATACTCAATTGCGATTAATTTCTAGACAGCTTGCAGCTATCGATATATCACTTATTCTAGGAATACCAAATCGTACAATACGGTCCGTACCTTTGAATTTGTTTATCGTGGCGAAGTCGCCTACTTGAAATCAATACTGTTATACGCTATCTATGGAAATAAATTATGAAGAACAAGAGTATTTTTTACTGAGCTATGACAAAACCCGTGTATTCAATAGATACTCTTCAGAAGACTTCAGAGATAGTCTCTCATTTCTCAAACAGTAAAACGCTCACATCCATGTATCCGTATTGTTCCTTATTGAATTAAATTATGCCTTTATTTTTTCGCTTATTCGTTGACGCTCTAGAAGTTGTCAAAAAGAAATGGTTAGTTGCCGGCGTATTTATCGTACGAGATAATGTCTATCCGTCGAAGGTGGTCGACCTAAGCCAACAAAAATTCATAGCCCAACAAGAATTTTCGGCCCGGACGGAAAAACTACGAGCCAATCTGAGCGTCTTATGGCATAAGAACAGGATTTCGCTTCATGCGTTTTCTCCTTTTGGGTAATCCTTTTGCGCCAGCCATCAACGGACCAACGAGATTACAGCTCTGGCGGCCGTTCGCTACAACTCGTTGTCGGAGTCTAGATCGAGTCACAGCTTCCGCTTGCCCATAGGAGAGCTAAGCCAAGCCGGCTCCCCAGCCAGGTTACTGCTAGAGACTGGCTGAACTGGTCCTCGAGGCTCCGCCCCCGCGGACCTTCGCCGCCAATCAGCGACCAACGAAACCCCTCGCCCTTCTCTTAGTAGTCCGCAGTGACGACC
>MNPL01010466.1:2213-16728 GCA_002081605.1 Tropilaelaps mercedesae
TTTATGTTGAGACAACTATATTTAAAAAAAATGTTACATTAGATTTACAGTTATTGAAATGATTGATCTTTCATAAGTAGTTTTTAAATTAAAACCTCAGTTAATAAATGGCTAGCACCTTTAACACTATAAAATTACGTCAACTTATAACGGTATCAGGATGTACACCTTAGGGAGGCGGGCTTCGCTTGTCACAATTTCAAAGTCCGCCTCATACCCTGAGCCCAAATTTCTCGTAGAAAACACTTATGAACTTGGTCATTCAAATTTAGTTCAACTTAAAAACCAGCCACTCTCAAACAGAAAGGCGACTAAAAGGCCTCTCGCTTGCCTGCTCGAGTTTCACCTCAGAATGCCCTCTTGCTGTATGGCCGTGTGTGCTCGTATGTGGGTGCACCAGCACGTACACACAGCTCTACGACGATATTCGTACGTTGCCTTCTCGTCATTCAGTCTGAGTGAGAAGGGCTTTTGTGTCTGGCTGACGCGGCATTCTGGTCTCCGACTTGGTCTCCTATTCCGAATCAGCGCGAAAAACCGCACTGCAGTGGGGATTGTACCTAAGTCCCTCTTCACATCTATAGACAAGCCGACACTAGAACGCATAGAGCTACTAGCCATGTAGGAATGAGTCAAGCCTCCGCGCCATTGAATTGTAGTGCTACCCGGCAAATCATCCAGGATTTTGCCTAAAGTAGCACTCGTAGGGCAGACAAGAAGTCTCACGCACAAAGTGCGAATATTCCTTCCCAGACGAGATTCCCAAATATTTCTTCTTCAGCTATTTATTTTCGCGGGTTGATAGTCGTACAACGGCGATTACGTCAATTGGGCACATAAACACCGGAATCGGAAAACTCGTTCAGTAAAGGCGTCGAAAGGAAACACAACAGTATTTATCATGTCCCTGCCCTTATAACCATAATCATATATATATATATATATATATATATATATATGCAAGAACATTACCCATTTACGCGTAAATACATAGTTTATACCTTAATTCGCAGTTTCCCTGGTACTAAAGTGTTTGCCTTCTGGACTAAAGTGAAACTATGTCAGGCTAATTTTATGTAAAAGGTGCCCGCCCTCAGTGGACTGGTCTTCGGGGAGTCATGACGGCGATGCTTTTGCGGAACCATTTCACTCTCAGAAGACAATGCACAGACTTGCCGACTGAGACGTCTCGAGGGATGCCCTCCCACAGAAGACCAAGTTTGTTAGTTTTGATAACAATCGTTTTGGATCGCCGAAATGGAGAGAATGTTAGTTTATTAGCACCAGCGTTATTTTATAAAGCGATCTCTAACTTAATCCAATGATTCTTACGGATACTTCAATGCAGATACGGTTCAAGGTGTATGTGAATTTGTCGATATTTTCGTTAACTAAAGAAGATGAAAAAATAGATTTGATTGCACGCCCACACTGTAAGCAATACATCTGTCTATAAAATCAAATTTCATTCATATATTGGTGCGAAATTGTGAATACTCGTCTGTCAGCTTATTTGAGCACTGAAAAAATAATGACCAGTCACACAAGCCCTAACAGCATCATTCATTGCGCTACTAATACCATGATATCTGTAACCTGTTTCCGCTAAGCTCTTTTTGTATGATTAAAACAACTAGCGATTCGGATATGTCTCGAGAACAGAAGATTAACTCCTTTGTAAAGCGCTCGAACGAGCCTATTTTTTTTTTTATGAAATATGCGTTTTCTTAAATACACGAGCTTCGTTTGCTTTGCCGCAGTCTTAGATTCAAGGTACCTAGTCACTCGCAGAATGGTTCGTATTGGTCCAACTTCAACGTAAAAAAATATCAGTAATATTAGCTAGGAACACCCTTGTTTTTAATTTTGCTGCCTCTAAAACTAACTGATCAGACACCTCTTTCTATTTGTATATGGAACGATGAAGCGTAGTAAAGAATGCATCGTAGATAATGCTGTAGAGATGCGTCTGTACATTTTCGTGCACCACTATTTTACGATGAGACCAATATCGATCAATATTGTAGATCGATCTTTGCCGGCCTGTTTTTGTGCACCGCAAACATATTGCTCTTCCGATGCTCCGTTCTTGGCGTGTTAGCGAAGGGCGAACATAGGTGACTTTTCACGCCTTATTAATTTTTACAATATTTGCATGATGTCGCTGCTAGAATAACCCTTTTCCGGTATAACTTTAAATCCATATAAATAATAAATTCACTGGTCACCTGCGATCGATTGATTAGCGGTGCAGTTCTTATTTCAGATTATACGTGGAGGCGAACAAGTGAGTATAAAACACAATGCAGGAACATCTGTAGCGTCAAATGCACAGTACACAGTCAAACCTATTTATTGCATTCGTACAAAGGGCATACATGGGGCAGCAGCTACGCAGTGTATACGTCCCTATGAAAACCAATTTTAAAATAAATATGAACGTATACACACGCAAAAATTAGCACAGTCTTTGCATAGATCTGTTAATCCATTTACAGTGCACAGTCCCTTGTGTTCAGCCTCTTCGCATGTGACGCATGTTTTATAGTTTAACGGGTGTGAAAGAATCCATATTATGAGCGGCGGAACTGCAAATTTAATTAAAAATACTCAAAACAGGTGCAACGGTTATAGTGGCTGAGAAATTTGAGCCTTAGGCGAAAAGTTATAGGGCATTTCGCAAATATTCACAAGCGCTAACAGTATGGAGACAGCTTATCACAACTGATAATTTGTGAAAATGGTGACATAAGTGTTAATGACGATTGGCCAAGCTTTCTAAAAAATATTAATTTATCCATGGTACAAGGGCACATATTGTTCCGATTTAATAAACTATAACTGACAATCCGTTCGATCGTAGTTAAAATGCCAATTTTTGAGAAAATAGAATACAGCCTATAAAATTAAAGATTCTGAGATCTAGTTTGCTCGCTTTTTGACGAGAACTTTTCTACCGCGGAATTCATGTAATATTCCTTTTTAAGGATATCTCAGAATCTACTTCATTTAGCATAATTCCTCTTTGACGAACTAACTTTCTAGAAGAATGAACTAACCCATAAAGTAACACTACATTACACAACTATAACGTTACAATGATATGGAGATTTACATTTTGTTCAATTCAATTTAATTAAAATGAGAAGGGGGTCTTTCCTCTGTTACTTTGTGAAAACTGACGTTCCATTTGACGTGGCCATAATCCCCGTCAGATCTTCGCGGCCTTGACCGACGTTCGAAGTGAATCAACGATGAAGCGCTTCTTCGCCAAAAGCCTGATGGCAGTTTCAGCAACACAGCCGGGGTAGCCCCGATTAAATTACATTCAAAGTGGACCGAAGAGAAAAGGTTCGGGTATGTGTATATAAAGATGCTTGCTAATTCTTCGCCTACATTGAACTATTGGTCGATCGTTGGATTAATAGTAAATTAATAGCCGAATCGTTAACCCACGCGGTATCATGCTATATAATGACCACATACGAATTCTAAGTAAGGACAGTTGACTCAGCGTATATATGCCTATACTTTTGGATCTTTCATCATCGACGCCGTAAAGCGCCACGCTATGAGGTACCATAACAAATTGATTCGAGATTTACATTAGGAAAATATACTGATATAACAAACTACCGGTGGATTACATGTAGCGACTATTGGCAAGTGACTTCGTATTTACAATCGTATGTCAACGCTTTTTATGATTAATGTAGTAGCTAAAGCGCTAGTTTCTAAACCAGATTTTCGAAGATCTTTGGTTTTAAGCACTTTTTGGGTCGAAATTGGCCCTGCTTATGCAATTGTATAGTTTAATGACCATGAAATAAGATAGAAATCATTATCGTTATGATTGATAAAAATCACAAACCTTTAATTACAGATTTATATTTTCTGGACGTTAAGTATTATTGTTAATTTGTCGGGCGATGTATACACACTATGTGAACCTGGATTATTTTCCTAACGCACTTGAAGAATGGCACAATGAAGTGAATTTTGTAAGTATAACAATTAGTCATTCATATGCAAGCTGATCGTGTTTAAAGCTTTAACTATCTGGGTGTTAATTTTTCTACATATATAATAACCTCGGGACTCCGTATTCGTTACCAGACCTTCTATAATTTGCCGATGGATCATGTGATGAATGCTTGAGTGTGTTTTTGATAATTTATAGCTACTTGTATTTTTCCAAAGATATTTTATGTATTTAAATTAATATATGTACCATACAACATATAAACCGTTTATTTTACGGATTTTGTGTGGACATATAATGCTGTCGCTCTAACATTACAGCAATTTACTCTTAGAACTGTACGCTTGATCTCAATGGTACCAATATAGCATTACGTTTCCTTTTAGAAACATTCCTCGTTGATTTAAAGAAAAATTTGAGGCAGCATATAAGTTATAAAATTAAATGTTCATTTTTAAAAATATAAGGAAGGTTATTTAAATGATACGATCTACGTACATGCACACGCATGCGCTATGTAAGCCTTTCAATCTTCAATCCCAGCAAAGAACGGGCTTGCGGCGGAAACCAAACAATTTTTTCCTTTGTAGCAGCGAATTATGTTCCCAATTGTACAATGGTAAAATATTTCGTATTTGTAATAAATCATCGGTACGATTCCGCAGGGATTGTATTTGAAGTCTAAGCGTAAGGGGACGTACGCATATACCGAGATTTCATGTGGCGTTTGTTCTTCTCGTAGCTGCAACTCAAAGCTACCATAAGTTAGATGAGATCTCGCTGTTGAACTAATACCGTTCAATACCGCTCCTGGTCTACCATAGATTTAAGCCAATATGCGTGTATATCTCCAAAAATATATCATGTCTAGGCACTTCTGGTGTAGGTTCTGTTTTGTCTGTATTTGCTAGCAGTACTGCCAAGATGTAGAGTAGGAACTTTTCAACGACGGCGAAATAGCCGAACCCTAAAACAGATGTTAGAGGAGATGTGGACGAGACTACACTATACATGCTAAGATTCGAGCGGTTCAAGAGCAACCCGAACATGCACTGACTGGCTGACAGTTGCGATAGTGTCAAACCGACGCAGTGCAAAAAGGAAAGGAAACTTTTTAAAGATTCGAAATAGGCAGACGACACGCGCTCGTAGCAATCTTTCGAGCCATTTCTATGCAACCTTTGTATAGTTACAGCAGGAATACGTGTGCTTAGTTAACAGCCCTTGCTTCTTTGATGAGCCTTGTTGAATTTACACCCACGCAGAACTGTAGGTAAAAGCTCGTAGGCAGTCAGCCTGGGTGCAGTTTGCCTGTTGACATACGTTTGTAATTTACAGAAAAGCTCTTGGTGATACGATTAGGTAACCAAGTTCACGACTAATTTTTGATGTAAATAGTATTTGCATTTACTAGGAAAGCGTGCGAAGTAAATAGCTTCTGCGTCTAGAAAGGTGCGTTATTCAAGTCAAGGAAGTGAAATTAGGTATAGTAATACAGTTGTACATTCAAATCGTAATTCGGCTTCAATTGTTCATTTAGGATACGCTATTTCGACGCATGCTCAAGGTATTCGGTAGAAATCAACTTAAGTTTCTTATCATATTCTTTGATTGAATCAAATTGCGATTTGAAATTTAGCGTTGCAAAATACTTTACACAGCTTTTGACAGCATGTACTATATTTTACATATTTCATTTCTATACATGCTCCGCATATGCGATGCTAAACATGGCATTCACTGAAGCTTTTAATTCTAATATCTTTCATTTTTTACAACCTATTCGTTGCTACTGTTACGTTTGGCTCGTTAACTTGGTGACCGATGTGTCAGAGAAAAGAACCATTGTTGACACTGCAATCAAGATTATTTTCCGGAATTTCCCATTCATTTGAGAAATACCACTAAGGACGTGCGAATGTGCGATAATCATATTTTCTAGGCGGAAATAAAGAGATAACCGGCGGTTGACTGTACAAGCACGAGATTATGCGTGTAAGAAAAGTGGAGCTTCGGACTATGCTCACTCCGATAGTTAGACTTGCGTAGGCTGACATTCGTAAAATATTTATGATGAAGGGCGAGATCTTTTGTTGTACTCCGTTGACGTCAACACAAGTGCTCTGCTTCGCGTTCTATAGTACCTGGTTGGCGCACACTAGGAACTACCCTAATGTGGCAAAAAGCAAAGGCATATTAAGCCTCTTTCATGACAAGAAAAGCGAAGACCTACTCATATCTTGTAATTCGATCGAGAATGTGAGAAAATGTTCTCTAGCCTTATTTTTGGCTTCGAAAGCAATGCTTTCTGTTGAGAAACTCTTAAGGCACCAGCATGCCCAAGAAAGTTAACGTACATCTACGTCTTATTTACGTCTTACCAAATTACTTTACAAATGATTTTATTGTTTTTTATCACCGTGAAGGTGGAAGCGCTTTTCTAGCATTTAGTTTTTGTTGATTTAGGATGCTTGACAGGACTTTTCTTTCAAAAGAAAAGCTCGTTTAGCCAGCCTATAGGTACATTTACTCGTTTTTATACACATAAAATAAATACATTGTTTCTATGTACGTCTCTCACCTTTACTGGGCTCCAGGTATCGTCCTGCTTTATAGCTTCCACCGCCTGCTTCCCTGTAACTATTTACCTCCAAGCAATTTTTCACCTTGAAAACCCTGGCAATTATAAATGGCTATTCGACTAAAAATGACGCTGATTTATACAGCTACAGAGAAAATGACCTCTCGAATTAGAATTATAATAATGCTCTTCATTATCATATCTGGACGGCGACATATGACCTCGTCAATACGGGAAAGAACAGGGATACATGTAGATGGCGAACATTCTGCAACTCATGCCAAAGCTAGTAACCTGCAATCGATGACCCGATTCGTAATATATTAAGGGTATTGTCAAAACCAAATAGAATTTTAACGCAATTTTTTGCTAAAAATAACCATGTTCGCTTTCTTTAGTGAGATCGAAAATGACGTCTCTGCCAAACTCCATTCTACAGTGCACAACGAAGGACTTGGTGTCACGGCAAAGTTTTTTTTATTGTGATAAAGAAATGTTCATGCGTGCCTTGAATTTACGACATAGTATTTGCTTGGGTTGGTTGCAACTTATGCTGAGGTAGCATAGAGAAAGAAAGATCCGTATTTCTTTAGGACGCTATTTAATAGTAGAAGCAATTTTATTGGCGCAAAAAAATTTCCATTCCTATAGAAAACTGGCCCGTAAAATAACATGGACATTTTGTTTGAGGCTTCGATTCATTTTATTAATAAGCAAATGCAACTTATTTATTATGTACTGGTGGATAGGTTTCGACAGTTGCCATTGGTGCAAGATCGTTTAGAAGTGAAAACCAATTTTCCTTAGCAACCTTCGAAATATCAGCTGCATGTACTTCGCACGAGGTTGCTAAATTGATTTTTAGGTGATTATACCTGAAGGAGATGAAACCTTTAAAAACCTTTTTCTCTGATGTAGGTCCTGCAATCGGTATTTTCTAGGTCAAACGAAGAGTAGAATTCAAGAACGGGGCTGCCATTCGTACACTAGATTTGCCTTCTGAAGTTCCCTTCTTCACTTTACACTATAGATATTTTTTCGTCCCGCAACCACTTGCCTACGTTGATGCGCCATCCGCGAGAAATACTCAACCATGCTAAGGAATACTTTCATTTACCATCCCTTTCAACCTTTCCGGTGTGATTAGGCGCCTCCTAATTTGTGTGGATCCTCTCTCCATGATGGCCATCATGGAGAGAGGCCAATATAGACTCCGGTCGGTAGCACCGCCGCGGTCACTGTTGGAAATATCCCAAATGTTGAAGAATACTGTGGCTGCACGTGGTTGTTTTTTATTGCAGCGGATTCGGTGGTGACCCCTTCGGTCCCTAATAGCCTGACATTTTAAGTAGAGGAAACATCCTATTGCTCAAGGAAGACAAACTCGTTGAAGACGTGCCATACCCATGTGACGTAAGTGTCCTGGTATCTTAACGTCGGTTCCCCTGAAGACTGTGAGATTCCATCGCGTTGGCTCGGCCGAATACGATTTGCCACTACCACGAACGCCACAGACACGCCATCGTAATGGCGGCCGCAACGCAGCCTTTACTTCAAGCAAAGTAGCTATGTTGTTAATATAAGGCATATTGGGAACGTTATGAGCTAGACCTTGCCTCTCTGTGACCTTTTCTAGCACTGCTAGTCCTAAATAAGGGCTAAGAGGAAATAGTTCACGCTAGCTCTACTGGCTTCAAACAAAGTAAAAGTATCTGGAAATTATATTACCACATGTGTTACAATCGTCATATCTTTTATATTAATTATGTATGAGGTATTTCTTGAGCTTAGCCAATGCGCTGATACGCTAAAAATAACATAACAATCGCAATATCTCTGTATTTTCCGCATCTGAGTGTCAAATGTGTTAGAGGAATATCTACACAGGCTGTTTAATGGCTGATCGTTTGTTACTCAACGTTGCGTAGATCTTGCTGGTATATAAGCTAACAAGGCTCCTCGCTCAATTCTCTTACTACTCCATTTTTCTGCTCATTTTTCCTTAGACCACAGGAACGTGAAGAAAAAAGCGACATTTATTGAAGTTTTTCGTCCAACTCCTTGCCGTTACAACCGCGTGGCGGTGCGAAGTGCTGACATACCTCATGTAAAGGGCAAACCCACAATGTCTCTGAATAAAGCTATGATCATGAGAGAACGGTTTTCATGTTTCACTGGCTTTCTAACCAGAAATTCACACATGCACACTAACGTGGTCACGTACAGAGATGGAGCTGATGGGTGATATAAATTGAACCACGCACTGTCCCACTACACTAGGAAATTGCATGTGCTAAACATAGCCATAACTGTAAATATTTGTGTCGGGATAATGAAATATCAATTTCATCACAAAGAAAATATCTTTGGCAAATATTATTAGCTAGGTGCAAATCGAGAAATATTGTCATACCATACTATCCTGAGGAGACACTCCTGAGGGACGACAGGGCCTTAAACACAATGAAAACATCCACTCGTTGATAATTCAGAGCATTTTCCATTGTTTATCCACGCATGTCTTTGCTTCAATATTGCTCGCTTTTCCTTTAACGATTGTTTTGTTTTATTTTGTCTATTACATTAGATTTTAGGCAGTCTGGCGTACAAAAAGCTCTGCAAGTTTCGCCTTTGCAGGTGTCTTTCTAGAGTGTTACGATGGCAACCCGAACAGCTTTTGATTTCTCTGAGTTTTGCTCTCTCCACGGCCCCTGGAGGAGTTTGATCATCATTTGTGCTTGGAAGTATGCCCTCACCGCCCCTCTCTACCGATTCAGCTGTAATGCCTTCAGTTCAATGCATTGCTAATAGAGGAAACTACGTCGCAGAGTTTGAACCAACTCGAACCTTATGGAAAACTGCGGAACTTGTAGGACTTAAGTTATACGAAACTACTCATCGTGTCTCCGTTTGGATCTAATGGACTGGGAACCGCAACCTTTGGCTGAATGAAGTAAAAAATAACTGAAGAGGGAATCGACGTAAACATCCAGTGAATTAACTGCACGCACAGAAATGCAAATTGAAAAACTGAGTAGAATAAGATAATACAACTGAAGTACACAGAGAAGCGCTAAAGGTTTAGCATAGAGACTAACAAATGTTAAAACAATAAGACTTTGACACTAACTATTAATGGGTGGATTCTCAAATTTTATTTGTTCCTAAATGGATTCAGGGGACTGCGGCGGAATTTTTGTTTCTGGAACACTACCTCGCCTGTGCGGTACACTTGAAAATAGATTCTTTACTATGCGGGTTGCCTCAGATCGTTTGGAGATACGGTAGTAGCAGATTAGGACATACACGGGTAGTATGTACGTGTAAACGGTAGTATAGTCGGTCAATATAAGGAATCACATATGTCGTGCTTATTAGAATGTTGTTTTGCTGTCTCTGCAACAGTACAAGAATATTTTTTTTCTTATCAGTAGTCGTTGTACTTTGCATTTCATGAATTATACGTTCGTTACGTGCTTACGTCGAGCGCTTAAACAAGGACTTTTATCCTGTTTGGTCCAACAGAGGATCAGCTTGCGTATTCAACGAGAGAACAGTGGCATACAGTGCAAAACAGCACCTGTAGAGGAAGGCCACAACAACAATAGCAAACCTAGGACGCCCCAACAATTTGTAAAACAGGTCTCCACTTGGGCGTTTAGTTCACAGTTGGTTTCTTTCAACACTAGCCTATGGGTCGAACTTTTCACCAAACTACGGGAAAAGTCATCCACCAGTTACAATTGTAAACCTATATACGTCTTTGCCATGGCAGTAAAAAAATCAATAAAGTTGACAATACGCCTATAGTTTACAATTTAAAAAATAAAACTATCTGTAGAAATTATTGCGATACGCGCACCTTATGACACAATAGGGGTCAATATACTCGTCAGGCGAACTCTAACTATGGCGCGTAAGTGGAAGCACCACCAATACATCCGACACGAACGTATTTTAAATTCTGTATATGTGACTAGCTAGATAAAATATATTTAGAACTGACCATCCGTCAACATTTAACGTCCACGCTCGCAGTTTTTGCATTACTTCGTAAGACGAACCCCATATAAATGTAAATGTGCACCGGCGGATCAAACCCGTGCACCTACATGTCTCTTCCAGTCGCAACGCGCTCGACCGAACTCGACAGATAAGTTGATTTTTACTGCAATAACATCCGCCCAGATCTGATGCGCAGTCATTTCGCATACCTCTACAGCCGATATGTCTGAGAGGCCAAAGATAGATCAAGTCAAAGCAAGGTTATCACCATGACTCACTAACCTTCCAGTATATGAAGCGTCGCGTCATTGCGCTGGAGGCCTGCGTATACTAATTGAAATATAAACAGAAAGCGGTAGACAACTGGGGCATCGTAAGCGTGAAACGGGCAATAGTACCCGATTACAGTAAATGTGATCGTGATGTCCTGATAACCCGAGAGCGACCTTGAGGCAACAAGTGTACTGAGGCAGACGACCCTGTAAATGCTCACGGACGGCGCAGGCGATAACCTTGCCTATAAGACTTCCTGGAACCTGCGTGGCTGAGAACAGCGAGCTACAACCCAGAGTGAGGTGGTTACCGGCGAAATCCTGCTGAATGGAAAGGAGACCGCTGGTGCTTAATAGGAGTGATACTATGGCAGAGACCGGATAACAGAGCTGACAGAAGCCAAGGCAAACGAACGACAAAGACTACCTTTGCAGACAGAGGCGACATTTACGAGCGCATGCGTAAGGCAACATAGCTTCAACGCCTGGATGGCAATCGACAGAACTGTGACGGAACAGTTCTGTGCTGAACTGAATAACAGCTAAACTACTACTACTACTACTACGAATAATAATAATAACAATAATAATACAACCGCGTATATTGATAAAAAGGGAACAAAATCGTGAAACTATTCGCTTCGGGAAAACGTTATCCGAGATGTTTTGGTATGTTGTGCCTTTTGTAAATTGCAATACTTCAAGACTGCAATAAATTGCAATTTTCATAAAACTCACCATAACGTTAGCTTTTAAAGGCCAATTTAAGCATCAGTGGCGTTTGTTTTTAAAAAATGTCATACATACGATCGAGACGATAAAAACTAGATCAAAACTGAAAAGATCGCTTTTGAAACGTACATACACAATGCCAATTACGTGATTGTTATTTTAAAACGTGATTTTAAACTATGTTAAGACTTCGTAAAATTAATTTAACCGATAATGATCATACTCCAAATATATCTTTATTATTCTTATATGCTGCGATGCTTATAAAAAGCCACTACATTTTGATGAAGCGACGAATGTAAACTGCTTTAGCGCTTCCAGTCTTGTTCTAACTAATAACAAATATGCAAACAAAGCACAACAGCTACTTATTTTTTCTAAAATTACTACTACAATGTAAACACGCCACGTTTCACAAACCGCGTGGGTTAGATTGGGCACACATTTGCTTAGCTGAGTAGAACGGAAGAAGACTCGGCTCGAGAGCGAGCTAGAGACAGAGAGAGCGAGAGGGACCTATACGTAAAGGTGAAGTGAAGAAACTAAACTGTCAAGAACAGAGGAAAAGTTGAATCTAATTCTGCTTTTCCAAACTTAACAAGTGGAAGTGTTACATTGGAACTTGTCGTAAAACGAAGACAAGCGAGCCGATCTTCTTACCACAATCGCTTCACCTCCTCTGTTTAAGATGGTAGAGAGACCGTCTAACCAAACTTCTAACCAAAGGGACGACACGATGAAGATTGCGCAATACAGATAGTGAGTTGTTATATTATTGCATTTTTGAAGATAAAGCTGCCGGCGATCCCATCACGGTCACTTTTGTCCGGTAGCCGCGTACCCTTTTTATTTTAATTCCATGACGATTCCGCCAAGCTGACTTTAGATTTTTGACAAACCGGTCAGAACCAGAGTTAACCTTAAATACGACTCGGACATAGTTTTTATGTAAATTATATCTCAACTTTAGAACCACTTTATCTGTTTTTCCGCTCGGGTGTAGCTTATTATGTAGAGGGATCAGATATGGCGACGTCGGTCTGGAGGGGATCAAAAAATCGAATTACTTAAAGTAAAGCCAACGCTAAGATGAGGCGATGTGAGAGAGAAGGAAACACCTAAGATGCGTGCATTTTAACAAGGTTAACGTACTCTGTTGTAAAAAGCTGTATCAAAGTATTTATTGGAAGTCGAGGCACTTTGTAATATTAATGTTCCAACTTTTTATATTACATGAAAAATCATCTCTTTGATAGGATTACCATTAAATTTTCAATTATCGAGTTTAGATGCAGGAAACATTTTCTTTCGACAGGTGCGGCGGAAGTCATGTTAAGAAACCGCGTCCCGTGGCCATTGCTTGAGTTGTTAACGTAGGATATATAAATAAAAAAATCTTTTAGGCCACACGCGAATCGAACTACTTCTTACTGTAGGCTTTACGAATAAAAGCTATCTTTATATCGTTTTAAAAAATAATTTAATACAACCCAAGCACTTCTGCAGAGTTGTTTTACACGGCAATGACGACTATTCTCGATGTTAATATGGCACACTTTTACAAAGATAAATTTCCTCAAGCATTCGTTTCTTTAAATAATAAATACAAATCCACTCACTTAATAACACCTAAGCTCTTGCGTCACGTTCTTGCGTCACTTTGGATTAGCATATCCAGACGCGCACATAGACAGTAGTTAGGCACACATCGTACAAAATTAAAAGATCCTTTGCGTACATTTACATGCATATGTAGCTATACTCATTCATAATCGTTTTGTTGCATACCAGTATTTCATTTCAATTCTATTTTCGAAAAACCTTGGATTTGCATTCAGAACTAGGATTCGCGTCAACGTTATCTGCGAAATTCTTCCTTTAGCAGCTTTTACTATAGCTCCCTTTTTTCGGTCAAATTTCTGTGTTAATGTTTTACTCATTTTGTAACCGAGTTTTTGTTTTCGTTTTGCACTCATCATTCGAGCGATACAGTTCAGTCTGCCACTTGGTTGTAACCTATTATCAGCAAGGTGCACAATGGCTGACAGGACTGATCAGCTTTGGAACACGAACCGCGTAATGCTCGCTTGTATCTTGACAAGCCCGCATTTCCTTATGAGCATAGAATGTCGCAGAATATGAATTCTTTTTCATACATCCGTGTCTTGCTCTATCCATGCTGTATATCGTCACAGAAGGTGGTTCATAATATGCTTCTTTGATGCTGTTTTCAGGGGCACTGTTTATATCGTATGCTACCTGAGTGTATGATGAAAGCGCACGCTATGACCGAAAGCAAAAGCGACTCTACATTGCGTGGTACTGCTAGTCAACGGATCGTATTTAGCTTTTTCAGAGTAAACCTTGGTTGCCTCTGAAATGCTTTGGATACTTTTATGTTCGGTTGCATATTTATTTAGCTGTTAGAAAAACAGCAGACCTGATCGTTGACGCATTGGTTGTTCTCAATGCTGTTTGTACGTTTAATGTACGTGCCAACGACCCTTCTGAGAGCAATAAACAAGTTGCGCAATGTACAGCTGGAGAAACACAGAGCGAGAAGCAAATACTAGGCGACATATACACCGGCAAGAGCAAACATGTACATACGCTGCTGCCCTACACAATGGTGAGTGCTCTGCACAGTACAAACGGCGCGCGTGAAGACCACTATTGCTTGATCCGAGTACCGAAGAAAGTTCACAAAACCGCTACGCGATACACGCATTTTGTGTTGGTTTGACGCTAATAGGTAATACCGATAATGTGTTTTTCATATGAAGCAGGGCTTTGTCGCGCTATTTAAATCGCCAAAAGTCAAAGTATTAGCACTTGTGGTAGCTATAATATAGTGACAATAATACTGAAAATACTATGTGCTCATCAAGGCGTGGTGAATCCCAAAGCCGTAACTATATATATATATATATATATATATATATA
>MNPL01010466.1:17394-50918 GCA_002081605.1 Tropilaelaps mercedesae
TTTGACCACAAATGCGCAAGCAGCTAAGAAGCGTATGTGTGTACTCTATGGCAAGCCAAGGTCGCTGCGTTTTTGAAATTGAGCTATGTTATTTTGCCGTGCTCCAGACTACTGAAATTTGTTATTCATACACTTGAATAGATTACTAAGGTAGCTAACAACACATTTATAAATCTATGATACTCAGTGTTTACATTATCGTCATTGGCACTACTTTTATGTGTGTTTGCATATTTGGTAGAAAAGAAATATTTACAGTAAAAGGTGACTGGCCAATTTAGAAGGGGAAGTCTGCAGTTAAATTAGCACAACTTATTTAAGTTATTTAGCTTAACCTATTATTAATATTCTTATTGTTACTTAAAAATAACTAGTTGGGAGTATTCAAGAATTAGGTATTGAGCTTCGTTCAAACTAATTTAGATGGAGACTTAGTTTGTAATGAGCATCGACAGTACTTGCACCGGTCACTTTATAAGTGTATCGCATTCTAGCTTTTAGCATGATTACTCTTTTCTTCCAATCACTCATACAGTCGCGGGTTACTGGGAATTATAGTGTTATAGAGTGTGTCATTAGCGATACGACGGGTAGAGATATGATATAAAGTCTCTTTATTTAAATTTACATACCAGGATAGGGCAAGCTTAGTTCAAAAATGCTCGCAATGTGTTTCAAAAAGTGATAAATTAAAAAACTGGAAACCATTGTTCGTATTCAACAAGGCGAATCTCGTAATTTTCGAATACTGCTACTGTTAGTTACGACATTGAATGCCCCGCCCAGCACTATCAGAATACGTTCTAGACTTAACACAAAACGAACGCCTAACCCATATATACTCTTCCTATCTTTGATAACCGAAATTATTTTTAAACGTATAAGTCAAGTCGATATGGTGCATTGGACTTGTAACTTCGATACTTCAGTCATGGCCGACGTAGAGTCGTTGCATCTTCATTTTCCTTTCAAAGTGACGAAGAAGGCAAGAACTAGATCGAGACTACGCCTTTTACTCAATTCTTTATTCCTATCTAAGTTTGCCCTAATCTAAGTTTGAGAATCAAACCTTACGGATGGTAGCTTCTCTTCCATAGGTTATAGTACGACTGGAGGAGACACGTAAATGCACGGGTTCGACATTTACATTTATATGGGGTCCGTCTTACGAAGTCATGCAAAAACTGCTACCGTGGACGTTAAATGTTGGCTGACGGTCAGCTTTAATAAAATAACAAGAAAAGGTTATACTAGGTTGTTATAGCCTTCAGTCGCTCCCTTGGGTGACGCTCTCACCGGCATCTAGCATGAATGTATTTGGTCGGCCATTGAATGAGCACACACGCGCGAAATTAATTGCTCTGTGTTCAATAACGTCCGCTCGTTGACTTCCGTTGCTGAGACTGCTACGACGGCTGCCGTCGGTAGTCGAGTCTTATATGATAAATTATTATGTGAGGGTATCATTACGGCTCTTCCCACTATGATTATTATTATTGTATTCGTACACGGTTACAACTACTAATACGGCTTGTAAGCTTCTGTTCTCGTTACAGTACAGCATGTATTGTTGCTGCTACGATTTTTTCAACGATTTTTATTCACCTGTTGCACCTCATGAAAAAAGTAATTTAAGTTCACAACCCGGTGCTCGGGCTTGGCGAATTTGTTGTAACTCTTTTTTTTGCTACGTTTTTAGCCACTACTGCTATTGCTGCTGCTTCAACTGATACTGAAACTCGTGGGGTAGTTTCAGAGAAAGGCAACGATGAATTTGTTCGGCGTAAGCACAAAGCTGCACCTTAGCAATTTTTTTACGTTTTCACTTTCATTTTTGTCTCGAGTGTTCGTAAATAAAAGTCCGTAGTCCATAAAACTGTTGCAGTAAGTTGATGTAATGAAACTGCCCTGTCTACTAAATATGCTAAGCATTGAGGATATTTATTGATTTTGCAAGTTTGAGTTACATATTACAACTCACACAGGTTATTGTGCCGTTGAAGCGTTGAGGCGCATTTTATTATTTGAAAAAGAGTCTTTCTTGACCGTGGAAATTTAACGACAATGTTAACAGCTCAGTTACGCTGATGAGGTAGGCTGTTGACGCCCAAGGAATTACCGAATCTGTGCGTTCTGTCCAGTGAAGTCGCTTCGTTTTGCCCACATGCAAGCAGGTAGGAGACAAATTCTTTTCATAAGTATGGTGTGGCTTCTTGCTGTAGAGCGCGCTAGATAATGTAACACTCTTCAGGCAAAGTCCGAATTGGATTTCAATTAATGTTGTACCTTCGCGGAACTTTCAAGCAAAGCTACTTTCATCAAAGGGAGAATAAGCTGAATTCTTAAAGCAAAATTAAAGTAAAACTATACGTCATAAAATCTTATCAATAATTCGTTCTATACATATAACAATTATTTCCGCACGTTTGTCATCTGTTGTTTCTGGCACTATTTTTGTAATTACATGCAATTTTAAGATTCATCGTCACGGTTAGCATAAAAATGGCGCTTAATAATAAAACTCGCGAACTTGAGACATGTTATTTATTTGAGCTGCTGTTATCCATGTATGGTTTCAAAATAAATATAAAAATACAAAAGTACTTTTTTAAGACATTATGTATCTGTTATATGGAAATTCTACCTAATCCGCGGAATGGAATCTTTTTTATAAAATGAAACTGAACATACTAATTGCATGGAAATCCATATATACCCCATTAACAATACTATATACTTTCAACTATAGTATGATAATCGCAGTGAACGACTGTCGACTACTGTCTGCCTTTAACGGCCACTAACAGTCTCTTTTTCTGTTGATCCAAATGGATCCCACTGATTGTTATTCTATTTCGCGTTATACTTGCGTGTGTGCTGCGGTTTCGTATGTAATAAATATTTACCACGTTTAAATCGTGATGTTACTGACATTAATAATGCACGTTAGTGAGGTCCACGCTCAGTTGAACTTTCATGAGGTTCGATGAAACCAAAGACTGTACCGCGACGTCGGTTGGATTGACTCGATTCTGTTCTGCGCTTCAGACCTACGGGACAGAAGTTACACATATAGCAGTTTCTTGTTGCTGCTCGTATAACAGTTTTTTTCCTGCTTTTCCCCCCTCCATCCCTTTTCTCTCAGACGCACATTTATACACTTATTCTCATGCCCCGTCATTAGTTTGCTTCCGTCTAACTCTCGACTTATTCTGGCCCCTCTTAAGGTCTGTCGCTCGGGGCCGCGACTACGAGTCATTTGCAGACTGGTCAGATTCAAGTAGTTGTTTCGTCTCGGCAGATCAAGCCATATCTATGTCATAATAACTAAGAGATGTCGTCTGATCGCCCGACCACTAAACATCACAATCATCGCCAATTGTTACCATGTGCTCATCCAAAAAGCATCTCCGAACAGTGAGGGCCTAAAAGCGAAAAGATGGCGTCTAATGCTCAAAAATAGTTGCTAGGTGATTAACTATATCTTATACTTGGTAGCATTCCCTATAACCTAAGCATATCAAAACTATTGTTAAATCAATGCTTCACTCACTAATCACTTTGTCCAGTTTGAGATAACTTCAGGGTTAAAATACCTTTTAGAAGCGTAGGTCTACAATTCTGCCTTTATGGAGGGTGACGAAGTTCTACGGGTGGCGAAAGGTAGTGGCTTCCTCAATTATCTCCCTCTGGTAAAAGGATTTGATTCAGACAGCGCTTTCGGTCGTGTCTCTACGGTTCTGAACGAGAAGCATTTAGCCGCGTCTGTAAAATCATATCGAACCCATCATAGTTACCCATCATTTTGCATGGTTAGTTGCAGAGAATTATAGGATAGTTGATTAGGGATCATCGTATTTTTCACCTTCTTCAATCGTCTCTGTTAAGTGGCCTTATTTTTCAAGATATGCCTTTGCGCCTATCATGTCACGTTGGTTACTATTACGGCTATTGCACGGCCATGCCGTGCACGAAAAAAACACTTCGTGTTATTTACCATCTATCTTTGCTTCCACATTTCTATTATAGTAACAATGGTTTCGGGTTTATTTATATTAATATATTATACTCTACTTACAAATTGCCAAAACGAACTTCAAGAATTATCACGCGCACACCGCCGGAAGAACTCCAAACTGCCAATTTTTATTTTCTGCAAATACTATCATATTCAGTTCTTTAGTTTCCGTTATTGATTTCGTATTTACATTGCTATCAAGTCGTATTTTTTTATTTGTGTCGTTGGAGGTTCCACCGAATCATACTAAAAACTTTTTACGCTTCATTTCACTAAGTCGTTGTCATTTAGATTCCGGTTTTAATCGGAAATAAAGGTGCGTCAATGTAAAATGAGCTGTTAGTCGATAATCGTATGCTAAATTGCTCCGTTATCATCTATAAACTTGGGTTAAAAACATATTTTGCCGTTTTGATATGGCTCGATTTCGGAATACCAGCTGGTTAGAAATATTTATGAGTTTCGGTAATATTTGTTTCCAAAGTACTAATTTATTTCTGTGTATTTTGCTCATGGCTTTAAAATGTGTTGCATAAACTGGCCTAGCACTTATAGTCTATACTTATAATTATTTTCATTTATATTTGGTCGTTCTTCTATCATCGCTTATGTGCCATAATAATGTTAAACCCACAGCGGGTCTTTATTTTCTAGCAGAATAAATAACATCGGTGAATGCACCGCGCTATTGAACTGCTCAAAATTTTCACATATATACGAATCCTTAGAAATTTCAGATTATATTCCCAAAAAGCCTTTATAATGAATAATATAATTCTCTAAATCCTATTCGATCTTGGAATTTCAGATGCACGTTCTTACAACATATTTTTATCGGAGCTCTTGCTAATGCCATATCTTCAAAAAATTAGCATAAATGGAGAAAATAATTTTTTCACATACTAAAGCTCTCAGTTTTAGACATATAAAAAAGAGATTGTTGTACACATCAATACCAACATAAAATCTCCCGCCCTGATCTAAAATGGCTTTGCTATGTAGTATTTTCACAAAAAGGAATAATTCCTGCACTCACTTATATTTGAACTTCTAGCTCCAAATGGCCAAAAGGCTATTCGAACCCAACTTATGTTTTCATTAAAAAACTAATAGGCGCGCTTAATGAAACTATACATTTCTTGACACGGTAATTAAAAAATTCATAATAGACCAAATATTGAGAAATGGTTAGTATAGTTTATGGGGTCAGTGCTACGAAGTAATGCAAAAAACGGTACCGTAGACCTTAAATGTTGGCTGATAGTTAGCCTTGAAAATGTGAATTCGATACTTACTAGAAAAAAGTTTTTCTAGTCAGTGTCGAAAATGAGGGGCAAAGACTTCAATGATAGAGTAAAAATAACAAAGTGGTAGAATGCTTGCGATAGGTGTTTTAAAATTAGTAGTATCTGATTTAGAACTTTTCCTCTCAGGTTGGGTGAATGTTTATTCATAGCATAGAAGAAAAACAAGTTAATGGGTATTTCAGAGCTTCCTGATTAAAGGCGAGAGGACATACCGTTTTACTCTACTTATGTCTTCATAATCAACAATATGATTCCTGTCTTTAAATTATCCTTAATTAACCCCTAATTTTCTACCCAAATTGGAAAATCCGGAGGGACAAGGAACACCAAAGGGGTAAATTAACAACAGAGGTGAGCTCTGCCTATAACTTGGTTGGACAGTTGGTGCAGAGTTTGTCAAATTATTTAGTTAAATTGACCGTCAGGTTTTTACCACATATAATATATATAACCCTCTTATCAGGTGCTATACACCATGCAACGGTAGTTGGTTGCATGGCACTGCCTAATTAGTTGTCACATCCATTTTTTCTCCAAATAAAACTAAGTGCTCGACTGAATGATTTCAATCCTACCAAAGAGCTCTTGATAACGACCACGATCAATAGCGCTAGTGGTGAGTTTTTTTGAGGCATGTGCAGAACAAGTGACTTCAGTGTTTCTTGATTGTGGGGTATAAGGAAAACGACAAACTAACACTACAGATCGCACGAATCGACCTTTGATGGTGTTTCGTGTGCGTTGAGCTTAATGACAAAAAAAGCCAGTAGACACCACGAGCGGAGATAGATTCCATTGACTTGTTTGAGCAAGTTAAAGCAAATAGATTGACCAATTGCCCGCTCTTAAAAAACAAAAGTTTTTTTGTACCAAACCATCATGGGCTGTTGAAAAGATACAGTACAGCAGTTAAGGAGAATTTAGATAATAAGCATTTCCCGAAAAGCCGCCATGTGAGGGACAGACTTTTACACATAAAGCATTTTACAGCTAGGCTTTGGACCATTTCCAACGACGTTTTTATTTGACTAAGACCACGCCAAATCATTACAGAGCCGACATTAATCCCGTTCAGCTTACTAGGGCCTAGTTAGCCAACATACAGTTAGTTGAGATGAGAGCCTAGGATTATCTCAGAAGTATTAGTTTCATATTTATCATTGTTTTTGTCCATAATTTCTTTATTAGACACTCGTTGAATTTAAATGTTCCAAATGGACGTAAGCTAACATATCTATGCGTATAAGCGGTCGTCGTGCAGCAAAAAGGTGTGTAAATTGTGAGTGCGTTATGTTGTTTCAGTTTTTTGACTTCTTCGTTTTCAGCTTGGTTCCGATGAGATAGCCCGTCGATATCATCAACTCTAGGGTGATAGAAAGAACCACGCAACCGACCTGCTTACTGCGTTCGTTTAATACTATTAACGGTAGCACGTATGAAGAAGCCTGAGAGGCTGTGCAGCTTTATTGGGAAGCTAGTTGTAGGAGTACAGTCCCCGGGAAATGGCAGTACTGTGCTTTTTATTCTTCTATTTCTATTTCTTTGCTTCATATTTCTTGATTGAAGACAAAAAAATGTCTATCAGAACGAAAACAACTGGGTCATCTGGGAGTGAGAGTAAGAGAAATAGTTGTGGAATTACAAATATTTCAGAAAAAATACAGTAGCATAGTCCCTTCAAACCTGGCCATGGGCTCTAGTTCCCAGAGCAAATTAAGCTTTGCCATCAAGCGGTCAGCAATGTTTCCCGGTTATATTATATCAGATACTACTGACCACGAAAGCGTCAACTATAAACACTTTCCATCATAATCCCGGCGCCATGATTAAACGTAACCGAACAATCTGAGCTTCTAAGGCGCTTTACGCATGATCAAGTCGACCATTAAAATGCATAAGATAGTCTGGTTCTGTTGCAAATAAGTGTTCTGAGTAAATAGACAGGAAACTAGCTGATCGCATTTGAAAAGAACGGGCACCTATGATTGTGTTAAACTGCATAAAAGTCAGACACCTTGAATTTAATCTATCAGTGTGTTGCGAGTATTTTACGTTAGCGTCTATGTCATGATTTGTTAGCCAACAGCCATAAAGCGTAAACGTATCTGATCGCAGGATCCTTTCATACGTATTATTGAGGAATTATCCTGCTGATAAGACTGGACCAAACAAGGAGGGAGCTTTTGTAGGTGAGGACAGGAGGGTGTATTAGATTTAGCGACACTCGTCGTACGTTATTTCTGCTAGCTCTTCGACCCAGTTAGGTATCTTGAAAAAAATTGATCTCTATAGGTGTTTCCAGTTTGCTTTGAATTCTAATTAGATAACAAATTAAAATGCAATCTAAATTTAAGTAAGAAATAAGACCATAGGAGTCATGCTGAAGACCTGTCAGAGCTTTATTACATAGAGTTTATCAACGCATTTTATAATATAAGCCAATAATTAAAGGTCGATTGTCTCCAATTATATTGCTGAATATGTGGGAGAAGCTATCTATGTACAATAGATAACATTCGATATTGAGATAGGTAGATATTGAGTGAAAATATTTGACTGTGATGCCTTGAATCGACATTGAGTGCTATTAGTTTCAGCCAACCGATAGAATTAATGCCAGTGTAGATACAAAGGCGACGTTGCGATAATTTCTCTTCCATTTCCTCTATCTTAATGACTTGTACAACATACAAGCACCATTACTGTTTCATTGCGACAGTTGCTATTGTCAGTGTTATGTCATGTAATAGTTCTTAGAAGGGCACAGCCGGCCTTTAATCTCTAAGCCCATGCCGATAATTCCAGACCAAGGTCATTGGACTGCTTGATTGCATACTGAACCTACTACGAAACACTTGAACAAAAGGGTTTTGTTGGTTTTATAAGGCGAAATGGAAGATTACGGCCACAACTTAGATACCTGCATCGGAATAAACCAAATGACCCATTGTGAGAACAGCTGTTTCAGGCGAATACCATGCAACTGCTTTGTTGTGTCCATTTCATTATCTGTGTGTGGCCTCGATACGAGCTACACTACTGTATTCATGGAAGGAAAGTTCTTATTGCAAATAAAGTGTAGTGTATTAGACCAGCAAATGCCCGCGACATTAAAATCCAATTAACAAAAGTTCATTTGATTTTCTAAGCCGAACTCTATTATCTAGGTCATGACCCCAGAACTCAAATAACCATTTATAAGGTTCTTGCACATATGTGAAGATCGCCAGTTAAAAACGGCTTACATACTCTAGCCCTTGTAGCACCGATTCCATAAAGAGACGCCACTCGCTAGAAAAGCAAGGCTTAAACGTATAATGCATATTTGTTAGAGCGATGAGCTAGATGCAAAACCAAAACCCAATAAGTCGCACATACTAATTTATATCGGGCGACTTGATCCATTATTTTAAATGGTTCATTTACTAAACTATAGTCGTAATTTTAGTGCTACAAAGGCTGTGTGTAATGTGCAACAAATGTCTGACGCCCTTTATGCTAATTACCGTAATTACCGTAATTAACCTAATCTAACTGTTTAGACCTTTTGCACTTATGTAAGTTACAGTCGACAATGATAAATATTCGGGACGCGAAAATGGACGATATCGCTATATCTGGCAACAGCTGGAATGATGCGCTCCCTGCCAAGGCTACACAAAAATCTGGAGTCAAACGAACTGATATTAAACGTACATCGCATTATGAAGAGAATGGCCAGGATCGCTTGCTTCATTCAGGGGTTGTCGAATACCAATGATGTTCCAGCACGTAGCGAACTCCTGACCTTATTTCGAGAATTAATGTGCTTGCTGTGACATTGCAAAACGTGACATTGTGACATTGTGATTACAAGGGATTCATAAGACAGTTCCAGTTTCCATATGAATTAGCCAATGGCTACGTATTTGAGAACTTATATTTATGTCACAAGAACGTCCGTAATAAAGAAGGAGATGAAGCCCGATTTATACAATTGAAGCTCAATGAAGTATGTTTTAAAAAATTTAATACCTATACGTGAGCACTGTAAGTTACATACTCAAAACTACCTGCGAATATGATTTAACGTTAACATTTTTGAGCATACATGTGACATCAATCGTTTTTATAAGATGGGTAAGATATGGCAGATGTTAGGAAAACAGCTTACACGTCATACAGATGTAAAATAGTGAAACGCAAGTACGAAAAAATACAAGCTGCACTGAAGTATACAGATAAGAAAGCAAACGCAGCACTAGCGACATCAAATATACATGGCGAACAGGTTATACAATGGAAAGACAAGTTCCTACACATTAATTATACGTCTACTACTTCTAAAACACTAAATATTAAGATGAACACCGGCAGAAAACGTTTCCCAAGTCCAGCCCACTAATCTTTTTAAGGACTGTGACACCTATCAATGAGAACTAACTGCTCATTTGAAATGAAAAAATGTATGAAAATTCGATACCATAAATCTGACCACAAGGCAAACAATTATTGATTAAACACTGGCCAATAAGCAACTAGAAAACCAATTAACAGGATGAATAGTTTATTAAGAAACCGCTGTCAAGCGAGTGCAAAGTTTTTTTCTTCTTGTATATATTTTTGGAGGACAATCCCAAAGTGGAAATCCTGACAACAACCTATTGCCCCCCAATCACACTAAATACTATTTAGTGCGCAGGAAAAACATATCGCACCGAAATATCAACACGTTTTTACAAAAAGGAAATTGGCTAGGGTTAATTAGAAAGTAACGGCCCCGTATTTTGTCTATGTAACCGCAGTACTTTATTAGGTTCCAATAAGTGCATTCCATTTAACAATCAAATAGTGATAAATCGCTGCAAAAGAAAACTGACCCGGCTTTACTGGAGTCACCAGAAAAGTGCATATACGAAACAAACAGGCTATAGATATGTTAGTCATGGATTGATAACAGAAACATCATCCAGCATTCTCCTAACCGTGCGAATCGGTAACGTTGTACTGTGTAAGCTGCGTTTGAGCATGAACAATATCTACACAGTCATTTGCACGGATCCATCTAGGTTTCGCGAGGCTTACGGTTAGAAAATTTTGACTATAGTAGAAGCCTATTGAAAATGACTAAACTACATATACTGAAAGCAAAAAGAACTACATTATAAACATTGCCAAGTCTATCTGTACGCTTTGGAAGCCTTCACACAACTGTTGCAACTGGCAACAATTCACATCACACGCGTTTGAAAGCTTTCGTAGGTGACAAGTTTAACCCAGATTCGTACAGCAATCTACCACCCTACCGAACAGTTGGGCGGAACTTTTGGCAGGTAGGTATCGTAATGTATCGCGTAAAAATAGGAAAGGATCATGGCTTGGACGTAGTAACTGACGGAGGTAACAACGTACGCGTCCTAAATTTAAAGAAAACTTTTCGCCTATTGGAAGAACAAAAACCTTTCCACGGGACACAGTGATTCGCCCAGTGCCGTTCTCGACAGTTTTATGACCGCGCGAAATAAGACCACTCGTGGGACTGTTCATTATGGAGAAAGAAAAACATGTGTGAAACGAAAAGAGCGATTTTTAAAGGGTGAAGGTGTCGTAGTGAGATAGTGAGCTTTAAGCGGAAAATAAAAAGAGATCTAACAACGATTCCAAATAATGAAGTTATTATTCAATTGGTTACTACTGAACACCAGATTATTGATATTTTTCCTCGTACAACAATACACGAGTGTTACAGAGACATCTCCAAAGAGATACGTGCATAACGTGTTTCGCAGCAAATGGTAAGTAATTAGATGGGCTCATTTATCACAATATGGGTACTCCTTGTGTAGCTCCTAAACCGTATTTTCTTTGACACTTATTTCATTTGATTGAATTTGATTAGTGCGTTTGCTCCCTTACGAGCCTGTCAAAAGATGCTGGAAAAAACCGACGCTTAAGCCAATAATCTTATGTTTATGGCGTTTTTTTAAATGGGATAATGTTGTAAGTACTGCGGACGTTTTTTTCACGTTAGAGCACCGTACAATTAAAAACATATTCGGTTAATTGTGCGATTCATCATGTAAAACAAACATTATTGCAAAAACTGAATATGTAAAACCACAACCCTATGAGACACTCTTTGCTTTACTTTTTGGTTATGCTTTGGAATGCTGTATCGAAAATAATTTTTTTGTCCAGTGAGGCGCGCAGACATAGCACCGCAACTTAAAACCATAGGATACCAGGTTCAGTAGGCGCACCAAATATGGGAATCGTGTGTGTATGTATATTAACGATTCCCTAATAAAGTTAAGTTCCGCTATTATACGAAGTTAAAAGATGATACGCACTTTTGAAGCAGAGCCTTAAAATAGCCTTATATTTGGCAAGATCTGACCCCCCAACTTACTTCATGCAAAACGTTAAAAATAAATTAAAGCTAATCGAGTGAATTATCATTAAAATTCATTGTTACGTAGATTCGTTATTCTGAAGGAATAGTAGCTGGTGCTGTAATAATATCAGTTATCACACGGTCTTGCCGAGCGCAGCGATACAAATAGCTAGATCGAAGAATGCAACAGCAGATTGCTAAGCAAGTCATGAACGTCTTGACTCGAGCTGTGACTCAGTATCTTGCAATTTACTGACTCAATAAGACCGAGCTCACGACTGTTCGGTCACCTGCCAGAGCCTAACTTTAGTTGTAGCTAAAAGGCCAGAGGAAGTCGTTAAAAAATGAGAGTTCAAAGTAAGAGTTACTATTTGCGAGCGTAGTTTTTGTTGAGTTTGTATCGCGACTTTTTAGGATGTACATTTCAACTGCTACAGAGGTGGCTGGACTGACGGTCTTAGTTGTGCTATTGTGTTATCCATCAGCGTCTCATGGGCGTGCTATCCGTGAGAGTCTCAAGAAAGCTCCAGTATGCAATGATACAGAGGGAGTACCTGAGGATTCATGGAATTCGTTTCACAACATCCGGAGCTGTACAGATGAGCATGCTGTTCTAACTTTGAGGAACTCTCATCTCAAGAAAGGTCACGTCTATGCTATAACGTACAATGTAAAAAAAAGAACTACCGAAGTTCGAATTTTTGTTGATATTAAGAAACGGATATTAAGAGCCTGTTGTCGAATGTCAATGTACTTTCCTCATAAGAGAAATTCTATACCAATACTGGTAAACGAATGTAGCTGTTACGATGCCTTCCCGTGTTCTCAACACGCAACCCTAATCAAGTGCAGTTTCGGAGAGAATAAAAAAGAGGAACGTTTTTCGTGGTAATATTCCTTTCGATTGTTTTAAGACACACGGTACACTGCTGTGACTTGAGTAAAATAAAGACATATTATGTATAAATAGAAGCACTGTTACGTATAATTTTAAAAAGTGCAAAACATAGGTTATTTATTGAAACGATATGCTCGAACTTAAGGTTTTGCTTTATTTTGTTATAATGCCTCGAGTTCTCAAAGAATATGCTTTCTTCCTTGTTTAAACGAAATCTTCTAAACAAGCTACGAGTTAAAGGCAATCATATGTGAGAAGAAATATACTTATCGTACGCATTCGTCCGTAATAATTTAAGGAATATGTGAAAACGCACTTACGATTCAACAGGCTAAATCCCTTAAGCTCTTTAGGAGCTGCACACATATTAAAAAGTTGAAATGTCTAAGCTATAGATGCGGTAGCTTTGCCTATCAGTAATTCAAACGCGCCAATAAGTTCTTTTGGAATTGACTTGAACTTTGATTGCAAATTTTTCATGCATTGCCCGAATTCACTATCGAAAAAGTTATGACGTGTGAGGCACACATGCGGGCGTCCTTTCAAGTTACGCTTGTGCAGAGACATCTGAATAGTCTGCTTATGTATTTGCTGCTAAATATTTACAGATTCGCATATATCGGAAAACACACCTAAATTCGGTTGTATAAACAATGTACGGCTGCGAACGAAGTTTTGGTTGACTTCCAACCAATAAATATACCAAGTAGTGGTGCAAACTATTTATTTCAACAAGCCATAACAAAAACGCTGTGGTGACACCATACAGATCCGTGCCTGGATTGCTTAAGTTTTATTTCAATTCAACCAAAGCAGTTTTATTGGCACTCCAACTTATTTTTTTTATAATTATTCAAGTTGCTTTAAAATCAGGAGTAGGCTCTAGATTATATTACGCGGAGCCGTATACCAATTATCTTAGTTTAAATTTATTTTTTACTACGCGAGTACAAGTGATACACATGCCCGGAACCGAAGAGATTTAAATTGCGAACCAAGTTAGATGAGATTGAGAATTTACTGCATGAAACGTGAGAAATATTAGCTGTTTATGCGGATAATTTCAGCTAATGCTGGAGGACGAAATTCTTTCTAGTTTTTAGGCTCCCGGATTTCTCCTACGTTCGCATGACAGGCGTTTCCGCGCGACTCACAATAAACGGAAATTGTGGGGCCACCTGTCACAAGACTCAAATTCTAACACATTGCGTGCTGAGTGACGCTTCCTTACAATCATGTAGCCTTTAGCCAGGAAAGCATAATTCAGGGCAGTCTGTCTGAAATGAACAATTAAGGCTGTTGCAAACGCGCGTTGGTAAGAAGTCAGTTACGTACACCGTAAATAAAAAGCAATGACACAATGTTTTGTACCTCCTAACGACAAAGACTTTTGTCTAAGATTGTCGATTCCTATACACTTAAGTGTGTCATTAGTGGTGCTTTCGATGAACACATCGTCTACACCTGTTATTCACGATGTAATGCGAAAAGACAAGGTTATTTTGACCACTGTTTTAACGAAACGTTGACCTAGATGAAAACGCATAAGGGGTGAACTAACAACAATCTGCCTATGAGATGCAAACGAATAATAATAATAATAATAATAATAATAATAATAATAATAATAATAATAATAATAATAATGATGATATTAGTAATAATACTAAATAATACTAGATTAGATTTGGTAATTGTATGTTTCCTTTCTCACCTCTATCATCTTATTAGACGCCTTGACAAGCTGAAATTTATAAACCGACACTTATCCGGCTATGAAGTAGAGTCTATGTACACCTAATAACTACGCAATTATTTGTCCAACGAGATGCTTGTCTTGTTAGCTGTGATGTTGTTACTGCTGCTACTTGGACGAATAAAGGTATCTATCGTTTACAACAACAACAATTCTCTATATCTACGAACTTTCTGCCCGTTTACGACATATGCATCTGACCGGTTGCATTCGCTATGGCAGCCTTCGTTGGATGCCTTACGTATCTTCGACCGCTGGTATCGGTAGGAAAGACCGAAATGATGTCTATCTTTGCTAATAGCAGTGTCATAAAAGTAAAAATTGAGTTATATAATGAAAATCCTTTATATAAAAATTACAGGTATATGAATATGACAACAAAAATATTAAGGAAGCTACAGTTTAAGACGCTATCTATAGCATCTCGCTACGGTGAACGTTGGACGCTTTTGACCAATTGTCTCGTGAGCGCTGTCTAACGTTCGTGATATGAACATTAGACGAACATATATTCTCTTAAATCTGATATACTTGTGTCGTGACTCAAAAATATGTGGCGATCCATTTAAATTAAAAACGGTGCTTTAGCAACATAAATCCAAAGAAGAAAGAATGTAAATGAATAATTCGCCAGTTCATAAGCAACGTTGAAGCATTTAGTAATGTGTGTATATCTATTCAAAAGAAGTTTCATTAGGGATAGAATTACAAATTAGCTAATATTGAAAATATAACTACTTCAGATACAAGGCTAACCATAACCCTTTTAACACCGTTTTTCCTCCTTCATAGCCAGTAACAATTCAATTATGTTTGCTGTTACATACGACTAGACACAGAAATCGGGAAATATTCCTCCCCTGAGCACTTATCTCTATGGTTAGGTGGTTAGCTAACAAATTGAGCGAGTGTTTTTGTCTTTGCGAGTCTGTATCAGAAAAATGCTTGGCTACTTATCGGCCAAAGAGCTCTTGCGCGACCGCAGCCGTAATGGCTCTCTTCGTGATATTTGCACGGTTTGCCGGCCTCTTCAAACCGACGGGCTAAAGCTTTATCAAAGAACCCTGTAACAAAGATACATGTTGAATTCCAAATATGGCCGGAAAATACAGAGGGTGCACAAATGCTAATTGTTCAACAATTTTTAATTTTTTAATTTAAGCTTGTTCCAAACCAAAACTCTGCATCTTAAGTTCGTTATTATTGTCATCCGAGAGAAAGCCCAGAGCGGGTATGATGCTTCGCATCTCCTGGATGACATCGAAGTCCAGCCTTACGTAGGTCATTACAATTTCTGTTGTGACGGAAGGCGCGATTATTTTACGTATTACCTGATAGCTGTACAGCCAGGAACCGGGTAAGCTTACGTGCTGATTTTAGTACTGTCTGCTCATTATTATTCGGGATGACACCTAAATAGTACTGCATGCAACTGTATTTTGGGCGCTCACATATTTTCATTGTAAGATTATTTGAGCTCGAAAAAAATAATCAACATGTCTGTGACGAGGCACCCTGTGTTTTTAGACGGTTATTTTTCAAAATGATTGTATAGGCAGAATTACAGGTTTTTTTTAGGCAGGTTTTATGTCATGCTAGATTACGCCTTTTATTTAACTAAATACTTGTGAATTTATGAAGCTTGCCAAGATTAGAGTATATTTGGCAACTTTCTTTGAAGACAAAAGTCTTGAAAGCATAGAGGGCATTCTTTGGGATTGTCAGCGTGAAGTACAGATATACTGGATGCGTTCGAAGTTGTATTCGCCTTACTCGAGTATGTAAAATACCTTAGAGTCGCTGCTATATGTTATGTCACGCATATCATAGAATAAATAGCTCCTCTCGGCTGTCTGGGGTTCATGCAGTAAAGATTTTGAGATATAGTTCCGTTCTATTGCTATGTATATTTATTCCTATATAATAATATATATTAATCTTCGAGGTTAGAACTGAGTTAAACTGCTATTATAATATCCTTTGCTTGAAAGAAATAATGGCAGTGCCTCAAGAGTTATACAATTGATTATACTATTATCACATGTCTAGATTCGAGCATCTTGGAAGGATATTTAGGCATTCACGGAGCTCATTTAAACCAGAATAAACATAGGTTGTCTAAAATAACACGTGTGATCAGTCTGTGAACGATTTATATTAATAGATCAATCAATGGAAGTTACATATGCCCGCAAAGTGAGAACCAGCACCGCCACTTAAGGAAAACAGAAATGTGACCCACAGAAATGTGTGTATTTGCAAGCAGCTCTGTGAAGACTATCTTATAGGTGAAAGGCGCATAAAGACCAAAAAACATTAACTAGTACATATTGTGGTTCTTACACAACTGATTTCGTGATCCGTGAATAAAATATTCCAATTTTGCGTCCTCGAAAACTTTTCTGTGGGCTACTCCATATATATATATATATATATATATATATATACACCAGCCGTGACTTTATGATTAAACCATATATAATACTAATAAATATGCCTCTGTCCATACATTGACCCACTTGAATGAGTGTGGAAGTTCTGTTTATACCTTAACTTCATCGGAAACGTTCAGATCAACCAGACTACCACTTCCTTTCTTCTGGCATTCCACTTCTGAATGAGCCCATGGTGAGAATAATTTTGAAATTACTGCTTTACGGTTAAGCTCATCTTTTCTTTTAAACATTTTAATATCCGCATTTGTGATGCCACGACGTGCGCTGCTCCTCTAAACGTCGCCTAATGTAGGTGCAATACATTAGGGGGACTGTGAATTTTTAACAACAGTGTTGATTTATTGAAACTGAGCTGGGTTAATTTTAAAAACAAAATGAACCTGCATCTCATTACTAACGGTCCATTCAAACAACATGTCAAGCATAGCAAACAACTCGCAAGGCAGCTTTTTTCGTTACAGTTCCAAAAAACTAGATTCGCAATTTTTGCGAGCAAATATGCTTATGACTCTGAACGTGATTATTGAAAAATGCCGTATAGACCTGGGATTTCATGTCGAAAACAAATCCTTTATGGAATCCTTTCGGTCCATGACATTGTGCTTCTGGTAAAGATATTCTGTCGTTAAACAGAGAAACACTTAGTAGAACTTATTGCTCAATAATTTCGCTTAAATAGCATTGCCCACGATCTGACGTGTCTAAACGTTTTTCATTCAGTCGTTTGTGGGATCGTGGGTGAAAATGAAAAGCGTTCTAAAGAGTTAAAACAACTAAAAAAAAAAGCAGAGACAAGTGATGGAACACATAACTAACCAACCTTAGACGAGTAAAGCCCAATTTGCAGCTTAAGTACGAGGCCAAATTAGTAAGTCAATATTGCTGGTCTTTTGTGGGTAATGCCGGGGTCTCTGTGTCAAGCCCCACAAAGTGCCTTGGAATCGAAGCGGTAGCTACAGTTGCGGACTTTGTTGACAAAATGTACTAGTTACCTTTTCACTAAATCCGCGGCCTCAACAGGTTCTGTGAACCATAGTATAGTACGACGATTCGACTAAATATTGGGTGCGACGTCTACTGTCAGTTAATTTGTACCATCCAGTATGTGGCATTGATTTGCACAATATTTGCCGAGGATTAAAATAAGATTAAACTTTAAAAATCCTACCTTGCTGAAAGAGGCCGAAACTAGGTGAAGCTTTTCGCTCTTTACTCCGTTATTGATCCTCCCTGACAAGTTAAGTAGGACCTTAATGAGCATTTTTTTCGCAGTTCCAGTCATTCTTGTGTTGCCTCTCGTGCAATGTCCACACCAGCTAGTAGTAAGATAAAAGGTCCTGATTTTTCGATGACTTTATTACTACCAGATGAAAAAACTAAACAATTAAGAATAGTACATTCAGCTAGAAATATAGCGTTCGTGGTTGGTTGATGTTGTTTAGGAATTGTTTGGCTTATTGGATGATCGAAAAGTGCATAAGAAAACTGTCGAAGTGGCGAATCGTACTATCGTTTTTGGTGACAGTGTTGTCAACGAATATTTAGTTATTTGCCGATAAAAAAGCTTGACAAAGCCATTGGTTTTTACTAAAGTTCTAAACTAATTGTTGCCCTCAGATGGCATGTTTTTGTTAAATCACTCTCTGTCTTAAACACAAAGTGTGAAACAATTTGCAAGTAACTTAGCACGACGGTTCTCCTTTTTGTCGGCAAAATATTTCTAAAGGCTTTTCCAAGCAAATATAGTAGAAATTAGTAGCTATGTGTCAAATATGCGCCTTCTAGTTAGCCCGCTTCATCCTGCAAAAAGTTTTTATGGCTCGTTTAAAATAATGGACATTTTAGACAAGAGAAAGGCAATTCTATGAGGTATAAAAGCGGCTGCACAGCTCGTGTAACTGTGGGATGACAAGCTAAGTATTTGCATGGGTTGCTGTCCTCAGCCGTGTGCCTGCTGATAAATTTTACCTCAAACCGACAGAAGCTCTGTGACGGCCATCACTCACGTTACTGTGTTTATCTGATCTCTTTAGGGCTAACATCTACGATGTAGCTTTCGCGCTGCTTTGTAAGGCGGGCTCCTATAAACAAAGTGTGCAACGGCGGGGATCGAATTCGTGGGCTAAGATATTTCTACTGATCGCAAGGCACTTGCAGATGCACGGAATTACCGGGCTCCATCGTTATTTGAATCCACAATAGACTTTTTTCTACATCGAATTTCTGTGAGATGAAGAGGGTAATATAGGATCGTATTAATCGTTAATTCAAGCAAGGGTCATCACGCATGTGTAGGAGTTGGTTGGATTTATTTGAATTGCATAAAAATCATAAAGATTTACGTAAAGACTTTCCATCGACGCCTACACGCAGCCATATGATACTCACTCTTACAGCATTCATATATTCCTAACGAGACTTCAGAATAAGGCCGAGATGATTGTAAAAGATATTTTCTACTGTGTTCAAGGTTAGGAATTATTTATAGCTAATTTTATGTCATGTGTATGATTCAACTATTCAAGTCTCGGGAATAGCTCGAGTTCCATTATCAGTAACCGTTTTCGTTCTCTCCAATTGCAGCGAATGATTGATATTGAAACTGAAACCGTGTTATGCTAATATGTCCAAAGATTTTTAGTCATTGGAAGGATGGTTACCTTTTATGTGCGCTAATAAAAATGTGCTTTAACTGAAAATACATAAACATATCCCATACTACCGTGTTCATTGGTTTAAATGAATTTTAGATGCACTTTCTTTATTGGGCTCATAGAAAGATGTAAAATATTTTAAGATATTTTAAGAAATTTCGCTCGCATGAGGAGCACTTTGCAAGGCTTTCCGAAAATTGTTCTTCCAAGGCCGACGCAATACTGTTTTTTAAGTAACGCGGCACCTAGCTTGAGTAACCTGTGGAATGTGGAAAGTGACATTTGTGAAACATGGGAAGAGACGACCGTGAAATAAATCGCCAAATCAAAACAAATTTAACAAACAACTGAAGAATAAAAAGGGAATTGTTCTTTTTCGTATATCTCGCCTATGTACTTTTCTGATTTCAATTATTAGTTATTTCTACTAGATGGGATTTTCTACATCGAACTTTATAGTAATTAGGACAAAATTAATTTAGTCTCAGTATATTGGTAAAAGCCAGCAAAGCGTTTTTAGGCACACTAGATATTTGTAAGCATTTGATGCTGTGGCTATGATCTTCGTGTTCTTGCTATACATACATACATACATACAAACATATATACATACATACATACAAACATATATACATACATACATACATATATACATACGTACATATATGCTGTACACAATAACCGACTCTAGTGAAGAGATCATTGTGCATTCTGATGCGATTCTTACACCGCAACAATTAGCGATTGGCTATGCATGTTGAAAAATTCGCCTTTTATAGATTCATACATGCGAGTACTTTATGCGTGAATTAGGAAAATATCTAAGATATAAGGTGAGTTATGATGATTTAAATTACCGAGTGCCTTGTTAGACTACAGTGCCAGTATATATATATATATATATATACACACATATATATATATACACATATATATATATATATATATATAACTTGAGACGTTTAACATTTGTCCATTCCCACGAGTCTTTTCTTTACTGTTCTATTTCCCACCTCCATCCTCACTCTCGAAATTCTCCCACGTGGTCTCTATAGATGCAGCCACGTTTCCTCTTTGGACGTCACTTCAGAAACTCTCCGCCTACCTTTTCTCCAGTAGTCTTGGACGAACGTTCGCAAATCTTTTCAAGCAGATTCATTGCAAAGGGTTCTGAATGCCCTCTCGGTAACGGATGCAAAAGGACTTCAACCAGAGTGAAGTATTCATCCAAGTCTGCATATTTACGTAACATTCACCTGCTCAGGAAATCATATACGGGAAATCTGAGCCGATCGTGAGGCCTTTACACGATGTCTCTGATCGAGATGTGTTTATCCTCCGCTTGCATCTTTACGAGAAAAGACACCGTACTCTTCTTTGCTGTCTGCTTGCGCCTTGCATATATGGTTAGATCAAATTCTTACTGAAGTGCAGATCCGCGCAAATACGGATTGCATTTCACTCAGCAGTATTGGCAGAGAAAAGCGGTGTTGAACAAAGGTCGACATCTTCCCTGATTACAAACAGTCTAATTTAAACGATGTTGCTGTCTCCGTTACTCAATTGTTCATGCTGCCCTTTACTTCTAAACAGTTACATTTTCACGCAAATTACAATTCTCTAATCCTGATCTGTTGAGCCTGCTCACAGCGTTCTTAGATAAAGTAAGATCACGCCTTATCTACATTATTAATGTCTGTTTGCGTGTGCTTGGACATTGATCAGGCCAGCGCTAAAAGAGTAGCCGCACTACAATCGTAGTAGTGCAAGTTGATGCAGTGGATGAAGTAGTGCAGGTGGATGTTAAAGCGTCCCGAAAATCGTATCTCTCGGGGTTTAGGCCTCAGTCTTTTGGATTTGATTCATAAACATAGTTAGAAATTAAGTACGATTTAAAATTATGTACGGCATGCTTAACGGTGATGTACAATAAGCTCGTTGTACGGCCCTTTGTTTTATCCACCTTACTTGCATTGAACTCACGGGTAGGCCGCTGTGTTGGCTAAGAATAGTAGTGAATAGATATATATTCACATAAGCAACGGCTAATCAGAGTCCTTGTGCTCATTGCATTTTAATCATCTACAATTTGAGGCACATTGGCAACCTATGTAATGCCGCCCACGCTCGAGCGTCAACCCAGTTGCTTTAAAGGATGGTACTGCGACATCAGATGCGTCACAATCGATGTTATAAAAATCCCCCTTTTTGTTCTAAGGGGATAAAGCGATCTTTTTTGCACTGTGAACATGAAAACTAGCAGAACAACTATGTCCTGTATTTTCAACGTATTGTACAAGGAGGTATGGTGACAGTGTGACGGAAGCCGGCTAAAGTGTAGCAACTGTAAAAACGACAATAGAAGCTCCTCTTTTGATCACCGGCTATAGCAATGAATGCTGTGGACCAGTGAAGCATCGTGCGAGTAGACGTAATTAAATTTGAACGATAAAAATCCGCTGAATGAAAAACGAAAACGTAGGTCTATTGTGAGCTTAGTTATGTCGTAATTTATCACTATTATTATTAACTAGCACTTTACATAATGCACCATTACATATCTACATTTAACGATAAGTGGTCACATTGTAACTCGTGTTAACGACCATTCCGTCGCAGCGTTTGTCGATTCGAAAGATGTGAAGTCTTGAAATTTTTTTTGATTTCTGAATTTTTTTATAGAATACGTTTATGGCCATCTTATTGGCGTATAGCTAGCACGACGGATATGTTCATAAATTTCATGCTACATTTGCCCTTAACTCTTTCGAAGCTCCCATGGGTTTCCCCAAGTCCTTAAACTCTTGATCGCGTGCATTTTACTCATTTACGGTTTTAGAGTTTTATGATTACGATGCTAATCGTAATAATACCAACTATACTATACAAAAGATATGTAAATGATCAAATGTATCAGGTTTAAGTATTTTTTATTCCCAGAACTGAAGCTCGTTGCATCATACTATTTATTATATATTTATTAATTATAGAGGTAAACTGAAGCGGTGCACTACTGATAAGATACGCTCAGCCACGTTGGTCGCGGCCGTAGAGGTTGACTTCGGTATTGTCGGGTCCAGTACAGGGTTCCCTTTCTAGATGGCTATTACATTGTCGTCCCTCAAACCTTCAGTACCATAGAAGCAAATGTACCATGAAGATAGGGGCGTTAGCCGTTGCGCTGCGAAGCAGAGGCGAGGAGTGTAGCCAAAGGACGGTTTTCTTCTGAAGGGGTTTGTCGAGCGTTGTTGCGAAGTTAGTAGATGGAGCTGAGAGATGAGAGAGGTGCATGGAGTAAGGTTCAAGGGGACTGGTATATTCTGACAACCTTTTCCTTTGCGTCCCCTGTATTCCCTTTTTCACGTCCTATCTAATAAAAATGGGAATGCCGACAGCTTAAAGCTCAGTTGACCACTATGGTCGACAGAAAGCTTCTTTCCCCGCTGATTCTAACAATTCACTGAGGAACAGGAAAAAACGGCTTATACGAGCCAAGCAAATGTGCTGTAACGATATAGGTGTATGACCATAAATATGTCTAGTGCCATTATTATTTTGCATGCATGTGCGGACATATACAGCGTATAATTTTGGAAGGGAGATAGATATCATGCTTTCCTGACAGCCGTTTGTATAAGGAACGTTCGACTGATTTATTTTCACATGCTCAGGGAATTCTCTGCGCTTTTCGCTAATTTTGATGTAGCATTACGCTCGATATTTATTCCTCTGAGAAGAATAACAGATCAGAAGAGGCTCGCCTTAACTCTTTCTCATCTGTATAAATAACACTGATAAAATAGTAATGGGACTCAGTGCAATTAAGTAATTCAACGTTTATTGTGTTAAATGTTGAAGCTTTTATCCCGATTTTTCGATTGCCTGGTTTTGCTGCTTTAAGCGCTCTTCCCGTATTAGCAATATATCGTGGATAGCGATAAACCATATATCTATTTTCAATGATTATTTTGAGTTCGCGTTAAACATGAAAATATTTCGACTCTTCTGCTCTTCCTTGAAAACAGCAACAAAAAGTATGCATCTTACTGCGCGTCGAATCAGCATGATAATATTATTCTTGTTACACGAAGGGTTTTATAAAATATATTCACATCAACTATCTTCGCCTTCGTATCGTTATTCTTATTGACAATTTAACAAATCCTCCTGTGAGCTTTCTTTTTATATTTTTCTGCCTCTTTCGTGCATTTTTTAGTGTATACTTACATCCCTACGGGTGCATGTAAGAACCGTACGTGAATTAATTTTTCACGGACTAGATTTGTACCCGGACTTGTCTAAAATGGATGTCTGTGTATGTATGTGCGCATGTATGCACATAGGTATTTCTGGGTCCTTCCACTTCCGCCTTACTTATGTGCAGATTACTAATCTCTTTTTTCTTGTTCTCTTATACACGCAGGCACAAATACTCGTTGGCTTAACCTGCGCTCCTTCCGTGGACGTTCTTCCCTCCATATATTATTCATAATGTAGAAATAATTTCCCCGGAGACCATTTCTACACGACCTGATTGGAGATTGTCTGTAAGTCCATCAGCGCGAACCGTGAGCTCTGCGTTTTCAGTGAACAACACTTCTTCATTCGAATAGCTTCTGCCTTCGAAAGGATGAACCACGCACGAGAAGTTATAGATACAATCTACAAGGGCGAACGACACTGCTATACTTTTATTTATCATTCTCAAATTGTCTAAACCGCAACAGTTTAATGTTAGCCTTAGTACGCCTTAATGGAGCATACGTATATTATCCAACAGGTGCACCCAAGCACATAGAAATTAGCAGAGCCATGGAATCAAAGCTGTTAAAATTTAATTACACTATAACGTCGGCTGTTATATAGCATGTTTAAACAGCAATGTGCCATATCATCGTGTTTTTTATTCTGTACTATATCTCACTCAATTACACGAAGTCGGTCTTGACTGCGACCAAAATTTCACGCCTGCTTTGAGCTCGTGTTTTGTCACGGACCAAGATGAACTACAGGAACAGGTAATGTAGTAGACAGTGCTGTATCATGAGATTTCATAACACGCAATGCCCCATAAACTAACCACTAATGACAGTCTCAGCCGCGATTGGCTTGAAATAAAAAATACTTGAAATGAAAAAAATAGGAGAAATCACTGTTTTGTTCGCGGAACTTGGGATATGCCAAAGGTAATACGGTTAATTCTGCAGTGTTTCTTTATTGTACATAAATTCGTAACTTTTACCATATTAGGTGTGCTATTTTCTGCTTGCTACTCGTTTAAAGAGATAAAACACAACATTCTGTTAAGCAAAAGCGCATACTGAAAGTAGGTGGCTCGGCAGAAATAAAGACATAATGGCCGAGTGGACATACTACAAAGAAGATTTTATTTAAACTTGTACGAACGAAGGCAGCGCCGCTTTAGATACGGTTTCAGCTTGTTATAAATACAAAAATTACTCAGATCACTAGTTAGAAGATATATAAATATAATGTTAACCGTAATAGAATATCAAAAACCATACCAACAGATGGTTATCTTGGTAAATAAAAAAAAAAAAATAAAATAGGTTCAGACCACCGTAAAATATAGCGCCACATGCCGTTTCAACCAGTATGTACTTAGTATGCTCCCAGATATATATATATATATATATTCTTTAATAAAATGTCTTTTAATATGGCGAGTTACTCGCCATATTTTTGCGTTTTCGGCACATAAAAAAATTACTTCAAAAGTTCAGGCTAATTCTCGTATTCTCAAGATTCAATGAGTCTTTCCTATGGGAGCGAAATGAGCGATAATAGACGCGACAAATATCAGCTCGAGAGGGTTCAATGCAAAGAAGCTCGCACTATACTGGTAATCAACAGGAGAAAACTACTTTCGTCTGGGCACCTCCGTTCAAAGCACAGATAATCTCAGGAGACGATCTTAAGTGGTACTCGTTCTTATTTATCGGATCTCGGTTTGCTCCTCCGTCCTCAGTTTCAATTGCAAATCATTGTTCTTAACTGGCTAAGGAAACTGTAGGGTGCAAAGAAGGAATTCATTGGTCGCACGGAAGCTGTGCTGTTCGTTTTCTCATCTGAAACCTAGGAAGTGGTCATATCCAAGCTTTCAAGAATAAAGAATAAAGCTTGTTTCCGCAAATGGGGGTTTGATAACTGATTACCTATCCTACCATAATTTTTGAGTCCGGTGACACGAGGCCACATTTGTGATCTGCTTATCATACAGTCTAAGATATGTCTATCAATAACCATCACTTGTCAACACAATGAATATAATAGCTTTTAAGATCTGAGCATAAATCTGACACGCACTACCCGCCTCATAGAGATTTGCCTCTATTGGCCTTCTTTTCTTTTGTTGCTGCAAAGCGCGCTCTGGGGTATCGTGTTCTTGACATCGCCCACTTCACCTAGGATACAGAACACACAAATGTCGACTAACCCATTTCCTAATTTCAGCATATACGTTTGATTACAGCATATACTGGCAGTGACCTGATAATACATGTGATGTCCAATTCCCAAGTGCCCCTCTTGGTACCTTTCTTTCTATTCATTATTTTTTCTGCCATAGTAGAAACAGCTGCTTGGAAAAGTACGTATTTCCAGTCTTTTTTTCTGACCTGACAACTTGTTTTTGCATCTCCCCTCCTACGATTAAAATTTCCGTGTTCCGTTCACTTTTTGCTCTTCAGGCATGTTCCCTCCATTCCTCTTCATCTTCGCTGACTCCTTCCTTTTCTGCCATCCTTGCGTGGTACACTCTCAACGATCCCACAGTAGGAAGAGTTTTAATGTTTAACAACCTCCTTTTTTTCTTTCTTTTTTCGTCCACACCTGCATGATCATTTCGCTTGGACCAAGCCTACGAAAAAATATTTAAAGAGACACTGTGTATCCGATAAACTTTAAAGATAGTTTTCCTAATTTGAAACCTTAAGTTGATTTTGCCGCCAAAAGACTAAATTTTATTATTGCTTCACTGAGCGCCTTCTGTTATATTACACGCCCGTTATGTCCTATTTTTATAGTTTGTGAACCGCAGATTACTTTGAGTCCTTGGACTAAGTTATAAGATTGTTCTTCTCGGACTTACGTATGCCCGTGGCGGAAATTGTCGCCCTTTCAGAACAGGAAATTTCTCAAGTTAAACCTAAGTCGCCACAAACATTGAACTGCCGTGCCTTCTCCATTACATGGATACATAAAGCCACTACCTTTTCCGCTCTCTTCCTACAGCTATTTCCTCTCCGAACGGAAAAGCCCACTATCTCCGCCATCAAAAGCTGCAACAAGCCGGCGGAGGGGGCAGTCAAAGGTGAAGATCAGTCATCAAGAAACCAAATTATAAGACCCCACTTAACTCCCGGCCACGTAGCAAGTCAGCCGTATCCTCTCACAACAATACACTCAAAAATTCGAAAGTCCGCAATTGGCGAGATTGATCGACGCCGTAGCGGGGCCTTGGGCTCGCTCGTTTCACTGCTGAAGAGCACGCCAAAACGCGTCCATACCCGACGATGGTGAGCCTGCAAGTGAACAAGATAAACCATATTGGCTGTGTCTAACTGATTAAGCACGTGTGGCCTGCGTCCCCAACTCAATCCCGGAGAAAGAGAGCCCGTAAAGTTAAACCGCGATTCAAAAAGTCATCGAGTAAAATATTACCACAGTCATGTACAGCCATTGCGGAACTGCCAAGTTTTGCCGATTGCATGTCAATAAAACCGCTTTTTGCTTGAGTCCCCCCTCGCCGGCAAACCCTTAGATAGTGAAAACTAAGGTTAGATTTAATTAACGAACATCTTCTTTTTCCGCTAAGAAGGAAATTGTTCACACACTTCGAAATCTAATCTTCGGGCCGACAGTGTGGTGATTAAAATCTGTGGTAGTTTGTAGTAATATCCTCTGGAACCCGAAACTTCTTCTTCCCTGACCAGGGACCACCTTAGAATTACGTCGGACCCTAGCTGACTATATTGTGACGAATTACGGCCACAGAAAATGCCATAGGCTTACGCACCCGAAGTGCATATATGTATACAGCAAGTATCTATGTTTTTATGAACTTCGCAATCGTTTATAAACAATAATGATGTACTCCGTTACAGATCTTGAAATAGAGCCGATAGCCTAAGACGCTCACAATTGTAAGGGAACCTGAATAGCAAGAGATAAGCATTGGTTTCGCAAACGACAATCAGACCGTGAAAATACACGGGTTTTTTAATCAAAATATATGTAAGATGTACTCAATTAATCATCACAGCTCTAATTTACGCTTTCTTATAAGTAAAATGAGGCTTCCAAACCTGAGTTACATCACTTTACCCTACACAGAGATAAACGGGCGGCTTCCTCCGGTGCTTGTCTTATCAACATTTAGAGCTGGCGAACGTGAAAGGATTGCGGATTATGTTTGGCCAAGCCTTTTTCTTTGCACACGCTCTAGCATAGCTTGCATAGATAGCTAGAAATAACCATTAAACCTTTTGTTCTCACTCTACGCAGTATTCGGCATTTATTATAAACCCACCGATAAACAGCACGATAGGTATGATAAAACAGTGCGATCCTTCTTGTGGTAAACGAAAGTGGATACAGTAGGTCAGACAAACCATATATTTTTCAATTGAATTTGTTTTGCATCAAACAAAAAAAGTTGCTTAAAAACGTAAAACTATGAAAGCACTGAATCTTCGCTCAAGCAATACATTGTATATATTTACACACGAAAAACGATGCACAGCGAGGTACAACGGTACCACCACTTTCGTTCACTCACGCCATAATCGTAAACATCACATGCTTTTCCAAACATTTCGAACTGATTGATATATTAGTTATATGACTATTGAGAAAATATGGGCCATGCTTATCAGTTTAATGATATTGCTCAATGGCACTGACGTGTCAAGACTAACCGACCGAAAAAAGAGCAAAATATGTATTGGTCTCATATTGCTGCTTTTATACGGCGGTCACAGGGAGTTGCTGCTGTTACCGTTGTTGGTGTACCATACCCAGCATTGGCATCCTCGTAGCCTTTCGAAACCGGGTCAAATATCCTGGGTGAGCTCCTTTTTCTGTTTGTTCCTGTGTTTGGCAATTTTGTTTGTTATGCCATTGTCCCGCGTGTGCACTACTTCAGAAATTGCCTTGCTTGTATTACAAGAACAAGAAGAGCGCAAAGGCAGCAACAAACAAGGCACAGACGGCCGCTACGGACGAATTTGGGTCAGGAAGCTTTCACGTGAACGCGTGGCCTCATTTTTTTCAGGTTTTCTCCGTCTTTGTTCGTCCTACTTGCGGACCCTTAAGTTGAAACGCAGTCCGCGATTACTGCTGAGCGAATGGGCCGCTAAAGGAGAACTCGAAATGAAACGACGCATTATTATCTTTGTTCTTACATATTGGACGACTTCACGTGTAAGCCTTATACGGCGTGGAAGTGCTTTATAGCATAGGAGCTCATTATGAAGAAATGATAAGAATTTATTACCGTATTCGTTTCAGAAGTTGAGGACTCAGAAGTCTCAGATGACTTTAATTCACTGAAGGTTAAAGGTTCTGCATAAAAGTTAGCCGGAATGACTCATAATATAAAATCATTTTTCGGATGAAAAGGAAACGATTTCATTAATAGTATGAGTTAGCCCGGCTAATAGTAAAATTTACCTACATCTTCTGAAAAAATGACTCTTTTCAAAAAAACACGTAACAATCATAACATTCAGATGCGCCTACATTGAAGTATCCACTAGCATGGCAAATACTGGGAAACCAACAGGTCAAAGTGTATACTGACCCCTGGAGAAATCAGGAAGGTTCCTTATATGAGAACAGAATTGAACCACAACGTATGGCAAAGCTATTAATAGAGATTTTGTCCGCCTTATTAGCCAATTAGTAGTTAAATTGTCACTAACGCAAAGCAAATGCAACATAGCATCGATGATGCAGTACATGTACATGTTTTTCATAACATAATTATAACTACTTTATTTTTTTTATCCCTTATGAATAGTTGAGTGCCTTTTAGGTGAAAAATATATTAGAGAAAGTGTGGATAAAGTTTTTCAATGAATATTGAAAAAGTTTTCAAAAAACATGGATGTAGTTTAAAAAAGAATACAGCTGGCGTAATCCATTGTATTCGAAACACGATATCGTCCTTATCTCACATACTTCACTGCTTTATGAACACTACCACACCCTTTAACAGTGACCCCGTGTCTCAGACTAGCCTACTTGTTTCACGCCATGCTGACACTATTGACGAATATCCAAATATAAATACTGCTTGGATTTGCATGTGCTTTGCGAAACTCGAACAGGGGTAACTCTGATTCTGAGTCCCATTCTACTTCTACGTCATGTTGCTCACAAAAAATTAAAACCTTATCGAGGGCATACTGGATCGAACTTGTGCTATTTAGTTTGGGTATATTAATTTTGTAATATTTTGGCTGTATAGCTGGTTCCTTAAGTATATATCTGCGCGAACAAACATGTTGTTACTAAATTTTTGTAGTTGTCGTTGTTGTCGACGTCGTCATTGTTGTTGTGGCTGTTGCCGGTGTTGCTCCTGTTGTTATTATTGCAAACCGTAAGCTCTGTTGGCTATTTTCGCACTGTTAGACACCCAACGGCAAATCGTTGTTACTACGAGCTTGTTTGAGATGGTGGCCTGCAACGTACAGTAACATTAGTCGCGGTGACGGCGTGTTTTCGCAATGTAAATAGAAGCGAGAACCATTCTACATCAGCGCCTTTGAAGCTGAAAAACGCTCGTGCGTCCTCTACACATCATAAGGCTACCGCTACTGGCTGAGTGTTTTTCAGGTTTCGGTCCTACAAATGCCATACGAGCTTCTCTAAAAGCGCGGTCCGCCTCCAAGGTTTAGGGCTACTATTTTATTTCTCTCTTACACACTAATTTTTTAAACCCCGTTTTCTACATCGTCTTACATTGCATCTGCAAACTGCGGAACGAAAAATACCAAGTGAGCAGGGTACGCGTAGCGGAAATACTAGTGCAGCACATTGGAGCAGCTTTACACACTGTCGAATTTTGAGTGCATTTGAGTAGGCTTACGGAAGGCAGAGTGAGGACCAAAATGATGGCATCGCCCCCTTTATATACTTGTAAAAGGAAAGAACATTGCACATTATTTGTTCATTTGATCCTTAGCAGTATAAGAAGATTAGAGCGAAAGAGGTACTGGCGAATGAACATTGGTCGCAATAATGTGATTTTCGTAAGCCTTTTTAAACCGGGTTCTATTAGACTGTTACTAGTGGTTTTGTTCCTGCTTTACGCACAGTTTGAGTCGTTCTAATACATAACGTGCAGTATCAAACATAGTTCTAAACGTGCATAGTCCTTCAATAGTGGTCTGGAAAAGATTCGCCCATTGCACTTAAAAATTTCGTGAGTAATTCGTTTACAATATGAGTTTCAAACGATAATTGGCTTGAAAATGTGCTCATTCGAAGAAGGTAATTTTGACCAATAATACATTTACTTATACATTTTTTTTGTCAGTATATATATATATATATATATATATGTGCAATAGCCCAATCTTTTTCCAGACGACAATTGACTTCGAAATACCCTCATCCGAAAAAAGGGTCGTTTTGTTGTTGTTTACGTTTTTAACAACATTTGAAAAATGCTATTTATATTTTGCTAACAGTTTTGCTAACAAACCATGCTTCTATGTATGTTATTTTATTTCTCTCTGATCAAGTAAATATTCGGCGAAACCAGATGACTTAATACAACAATCGAGTCTTAGCACGTGCGGTTACGCAATCTCTGATTTACAAAATTAAATAATATTTTTGTGGGTTACTTATAATACGGCGGATTACTATGTACTTAAGCGCCTCTTGCCGTTTTTATATCTTAGAAATCTACTCCGGAAGGCTTTAGAGCTACGAAGTTACTTGTATCTGTCTCTTTATAAATGAAGCCCATCCGTAAAAACGGGCCATTTCTTTTCTAGCGCCGATTAGTCCCATTACATCATGCTATACTCCCCACCTGAGAAACCATGAAAAGTAATACCAGGTAAATGAAAAACTTGGAGGTCCCGTCTGTGACCTTACAGAACGCCAAAAGGCGCTGAATAAATTCAACTCACTGCACATTCAATCGTTTTTCCTGCTCGCATTCAGATCGGTACATCGAATAAACGAAAAGGCTCTACCAGTTAAGCTAGCTTTACACGTATGTATATATATATATCCTCTAAGGTGGTACAACATTGGATTTTAGCTTCAACGAATAATCGACACAGGTAATAACTGTACAGATGTTCTTCATTCACAGATAGTTGGGTCCGTCAAGCTCGGTGGCTTGGTGCATTTACGTGCGTCTTGCGATCTGAGGAGACACGTAGGTGTACGAGATCCTCGCCGTTGCACATTTACATTTATGGGATCCGTCTTACGAAGTAATGCCAAAAGCGGTACCGTGGACGCTAATGTTGGCTGATAGTTAGGCCTAAAGTAGATAGTTGGCTCCGCTCGATACCTTTAGCTTAGTTTATGGTTTTGATCATTGCTCAGCAAGCTGTAATTTTGAGACGTGATTCTATTTGAAATTTTGGGGATACTATTTGCTCAAGATGAACTTCCTAAGCCGACTTGTAAAAATAAATCTTTAATAGTGCAATAATAATACAAATTTTTAAACATTTTAGAGGTTGGGTCACATCATGCTGGCATAGCACGCAGATTATAATGGGTATAATGAATATTACAGGCGGCCCGTAAAGTCTGGACAATCGCGACAATTTTACTTTTATCTTTTCATACGATCAACATGATTTCCATTTTACGAAGCAATTGGCTTTTTTAAAGTACGATTCCCTGGTGCTCCCCCGCTGACTAGCTCTCTCGTTCGCTCTCCCTCTTTTCGTCTTAAGGCGCCAAAAGTGTTATTCCTTTATTATTTGCGGTCTACTCTTTAGTTAAAAAATGTTGAAGGTAGATGAAGAGCACTTGAGTACATTCAGTAGGAAAAAAAGCGCGCATTCTTTTCTCTTCAGCCGCTCTTTGGACTTTCTGTCATTCTTTGCCAAACAACTTGCTTGCAGCCACTATGCTATCAGTATTGAATCGAGCGGCGATTGGAGATTAATTTAAATCTTGCCGGAATAACTGCATAACGTCAATACTAACTGCATGACGTTATTGACCAGACGTATTACGGTTTACCTCTACAAAGAAGCCTACGTTGATATATTGGGCACACTAGGGTCAAAGAAAGGGAAATTTGTCGTTAGTGCACGGGAAATAACAAACCGTTGCCAGCAGATCAGTACAGGCTAGAAGGAACAATTACATTCGGTGGCTCTAAAGGAAGCCAAAGAGCATCCCTATGGCTCAGCATATTAAGACTGTTTGTAACCAGTCTTTACTTGTCGTTACGACGTTCCGTAATGTATGTGCATTTTGTAATATAGCTGAAAATAATGAGAACTAACATAAAGACACGGATGCGGACTCAGATACGCCTAAAAAGTTTTAGCAGCTTGGGAATTCCCCCAGATTCCCAAACATCCCAAATATAATGTTTGACATCGCTATGTCCCAGTTTTGAAACAAGTTTGGAAAATCTTTTTATTGCCGTCATTTATGGATTCTCAGTGGCTCACTGTATTTGTTACAGAATGTCACACAAAAAATGTCGGTTCTTTTTAGAAGAAAATTATGTAATTTGCAATATACTGTACGACATGTTTCTTATTCACGAGGAAGTATCTCTACTGTAAGTGTTTATCCGTTCGGACAGACTATTAGCTACCGTTCAGATGCTGAGCTAACACTTAGAACTGGTCGGAGTTGGGTAGAAACAGCGCGACTACTAATACAATGCTCATAACATATGGATGACGATTTCCAGAAAGTGGTTTACACGGATTGAACAAAAGAGAGCGAGGCATCTTATAGGGCAAGCTATAAATTCACTAGGATACAAAAGTAAATGTGTCCCGGTCTTCTAATATATATATATATATATATGTATATATAT
>MNPL01010468.1:28048-48463 GCA_002081605.1 Tropilaelaps mercedesae
AAACACCGAAAGCGATCCTCGTTCGAGTGGGCGGCTGAATGGTCCATCTGTAGAGAAGGTCAACGTACAAATACTACCATGATAAAGCGAAACCACCAGCTATAATATTCGCAAGACATTCATCTACATATATATATATATATATACATATATATATATATGTATGTATAGCGAAATTAGTTAATGTCATGCACTCATGCCTATGGCATCTAATGAGTTAGACGGGCAGGCCGTCACTTACTAAAACCACCGCGCATGGCCGAAAAGGCCTGGCCTTTTTGTCGGGGTGGTTCTGCCCACGCGATCTTCCCTTGAGCGTTTGCACGTCTCCAGCTGACTGATGTTCTCGGCACTGGATCAGACGATCAGGAATCTAGCCTTAGCCTAGGCCGGTATTCCAGACCTTGTCCGCCCTATTGATTCTGTGCTTAAATGTGTCCTTTAGCGCTGTCCTTGGCCAGGGGAGAGATTGCACAATAAAGTCGCTTAGCCCACTCCTCTTCGACCCTCAAGACATTTTCTTTTGTCGGCTAGATCTGCACTTTTCTCCATTGCGCCATAACGCATACCAGCTACGATATCTCGATAGTACGATTCGATGTCATTTGCCTTCACGACGTTGCTACGTCGCGGCGTCACCGAGAACCAATGCCGCCGTAGTTCTACTTGAACCGGTCACGACGTAAGGTGTTTCTTCGACTTCGCTTCTGCTGTGGAGAAAAAGATCTATTCAACTTTCGGACACATCAAAGGTACGCGTCGTAATTAAATATGCAGATTCGGGACAGGAAGTTAGGCACGCTTGACGGGACTGGATAGGCCACGCCTGACCGCTACGTGATTTCTGCTGTGCTCGGATGCAAGTCGGATTCTGCTACGTAGTAATTGCGCGCCGTGCCGCCCGATCAGTGAAACCTTCACTCTGGTGAGGTCGTCAAGTTCTGAAGTCCTATTCGACACAGCGACGCGAGATTGCTATCTCGGACTGAGGAAGTCGGCTTCGTAGAAACTAGAAATAGCCGATTTTGCATGGGGGTCGTCATTCTGTTCTGCAAATAAAATTTCGTAACTTCGTTTGCCTGTGAACGGGGCCTCCGGCCGGCTCAAGCGCATCGAGATCTAAATATAGAGACGCCCAGCGTCCTTTTTTCTTTTATTTTATGTAGTTTATACGATCACATCTACTGCTATTTCAGGGAACGTATCACAACTCATCGGACAATGCAAGCCGGTTATCTCCAGGCCACATGGTCGAGTAGGCTTCGATATATGCACACACACACACACACACACACACGCACACCCATTGGGCCATGCCTTATTAGCTAACCGGCAGGCAGTTTCTCTCTATTCCATTATGCACATCGAGTAGAAACTAACAATGCAAGTCAGCCAACATTAGCAGAATCGTCCGCACTCTGCCCACAACGTTCGCTCAGCTAAGCAGGGCCCATCGGTCTGTGTTCCATAAGGGGGGACCCACCGACTGTCGCCGTTCAGCGAACAATATAATAACAATAATAATAATAATAATACATATACACACATACATGTATGTGTGTGTGTGTGTGGGACGAGGCCGTTCTTGTTGTCTGCATCGACATAACCTCGCAGGCGCCGAGTTAGGCCATACGAACTGTCATACGAAGTCGTGTCGGGCCTGAGGACGTATCGTAGTGCAAACGAGTGGGATTGCAGAGTAGGTTAAGCATCTATGAACGATGTAGGAAGGACACACGACAAGACGCGTGGGGTTATGGTACAGCGCTCTCGCCAAGGGTTGCCCCCCGTTGCCCACGTACACGACGGTTAGAAGGGGGCAGGTCTATCAGGCGCAGCAGTGGCCGACGGGTCCCTCCGGGAGCGCTGTCGAGCGATGCGCCGCCAGCGTCGAATGTGTGCGACAGTCAAATGGGGGATGACGCTCCGTTGCTTTCCAAAGAGGAACCTCCTCGCGCGCAGACTCGCCTGTCCTGAAGAGGTGGAGCAGGACGTCGAGAACCGGCACGGGGGCATTCGACCCTATCTGTTGTTCAGTGGCGGACTGACCCCCTATTTCCCCTACGCGCCGTTATGTTACTGCTGTAACCATAGAGGGATGCGCTAGATGTCTCTACATGCGAGAGGACGGAGGGTGTACGGGGCCTGCGGAAAACATCGTCCTCCCGCACAGTGGCCACCGTCGGCACGATCTAGAGTTCGGATAGAGAGAAAGAGAGCGTCACACAGAAAGCGAGAAAGAGAGAAAGAGGCCATACGGCGGGCCAATGGCTGCAGGAGAAGACCATCTTCGGGGGCTGGCGTCCCCTGCTGGTGGCGTAGAGACGAGGTCTCCGGCCGATCCATGGATGGTTGAACAGACAGCGACGACCTTCACGATTGCCGCCACAACACCACCAATGTGATAGCCGCTAACGCCGCAAAAAGAAGCTAAAGAACAGTGCGGTAAACGCACGCTGAGCCCCGGGTGGCATTCTTGCGCTGAGAACCAGCCACGCCCGCTCCAGACCACACTCTGATGTTCTCGACGGGCCCCCGAAACTCTAGCGTCCATTCACCCGTAACCCGAAGGAGGCCGAAACGAAACCCAGCTCAACGATGGACCCAACTGTAGCGCGGACCTTTCGATGAGGCGAACTACGTTAGTTGCAAACTGTTCAACCCAGGCCAGTGGCGCGAGTGGGCGACCCACTATGCTGCTGGATTTGCTGCGCCCTTCTATCCATCGTCTCGTACTGCTGTTGTCCAAACGACAGAGCAATTGAGAGGAAAACCAATGGATGGATGGATGGATACGCGAAAAGTGCCGATGCACACGAACAGATAAGGCCAAGACGAAAATGAGTCTAGAAAAACAGCAGAACGAAAGGGCGGACATGAGGAGACGGAAGTGGCTACGCCTATCAGACGCGCCTGCTCTGACGAGAAAAATAGGGTGACACAGCGGACGACCAGCACATCAGTTGCTAAACATAATCAGAGATCGGATAGATGATGAACAGATGACAAACCACTATTATTAGGATTCTCTCGAACGCGTCACTGAACGCGAGTCGCCTGCAATTGCCACGTGATTCCATTGTGAGGTTCTGTTGTCAGCTCGGACTAGTTCTTCGGTGAAATCAACATATCGGTATATATATATATATATGTATATATATATGTATATATATGTATATATACATGGTGGTGGTCTGATTAAGTGAGTTTCATTCTATGATAACAATACGATCAAGTCCGTTGAAATGGATCACCACTAAGGGAGCGTTATTCAAGCGAATACATCGAAAACCTTCACTGTGAGATGAGTATTCTAAAACGAACGAATTCTAACGCTAGACCAGATCAACGTTCCAGCGCCGAGTCGGCTGAACAACTCTGGACGTTTTTCGAGGACTCGACAAGAACCCAACCATGCTCAGGTCCAAAGTGGTTCGACATCACTGCATCTGATATCCGGTCTGGACTTGTTCAAGCGTCGACGAACTTCCACACACACGCGCGCGCGCACGCGCACCTCCGTTGCGCGTTATCCTGTCCTGTGGTGTGCGGCTTCGCGTGGAGTTCACCGTTTCGCGTGATAACCGCTTAGTAATGCAGTTGACTTGGTCCGCCACTTCTGAACGTACTTCTGACAACAGCAACAGCAGAAGCACTGGCCTAGCCAGTCGGTCTACGGGAATAAGCAAAGCATCGCAGTTTTTCAAAGCTCAGAACAGGCAAACGCCACAGCATCCGATCGCCGCTTTTCGTCCTCAGACGATCTCCAGAACTGTCGAATCGTTTTCCCGAAGCGCCAGCCGAAAAGGACATGCCGAAAATATCCGCCTCCGGCCAGTTTGGCTCGGGTTAACTCGATCGTAGTTACGCAGCTGGCGCCAGAAGACGCCACCGCTGTTCTACTGCGTTTTGGTCGGCTGCTAACCACGAAAGCGGCTTCTGCGGCGGACGACTTCTGCAGTTCCCGTCGAGTCGACGGCCTGGCCGTGGGACGTTGCGCCATTCCTTGTGCCAGGCCGGAGTTTCTCAGCCTTTGGGTGACGCAAGTCTGGGCACTTGAAGCGGATGCACGAAACACGAGCCGACAACGAAAAACGCAAATGACGACACCTCCGAGAATGGCTCGGCGTTCCGTTACGTTCAGTCGCAAGTTACGAGGACGCAACTTCGGAGTGGCGCACTTTAGGGTCATGCGGCCAGAGATTAACAGCCAGGCCTTACCTAAGGGAACGCGCTGCAACACTCATCACCATCATTATTATTATTATTATTATTATTATTATTAGCGTTGTTGTTGTTGTTGTAATGTACGTCTTGACGATGAGTGACCACTCCGTAACGCAACCGCTTTTGAGTCGTCGTCGTTCGCTGTATTCGTGTGGCGACGTCATCAGTCGAAAGCGTTTTCCTCCCGAAGTGTGGCCATCTCAAGGGGACGTTTTCAAGCTTTCGCCACGTCGTTCGTCGCTGCCTGTGGGAATGGCGCCCTGCGCGAGGCGGAGTCCAATCGCCGTAGATAACCTTAGCAGTTTACGAGGGAAGATGCAACTTCACGTGTGTGTGTGTGTGTGGCGTCTCGGCCATCGGGCGCAGTCTTCACCATCCGGTTTTCGTAAGCCGAACGTGTTAAGGTTTCTCACCCAGGACACCCTCCACGACTCGGCCTGGAGCCAACCCCACTCTGCACGTTCGCCTGCGCGTCCGATACTCAAATCATGTCGCCTACTAGGCCCATCGCAGGCCACTAGGTGTACACTAGGCGGTTGGATTGGGCAGGCGGGGGTAGTCATCCCACACACACACACAGCGGAGAGGCTGGGGGGTTCGGTCTATGGCCAACATGAGGAACAAATAAATGCAGAGGGAGCGCTGAGCAGCGATGTCGCCGTGACAGTCCAGTTCATCGCCACTTCGCCACACCGACAAACTGAGGAGGCCAAACGGGTCCGTCCCCCGGCGGACTCACGTCCGCGTGTCCTCACGTCTGATCGAGGCCTGGTTGTTTTCTGCCGTTGACGCCCAGCACGCAGACGACAGAGAAGTAGAACGGTAGCAGTCGTCGTCTCGATACGACTGCCTTAATACTGTAGATTGACTGGCCCCAGCCTTTATTGAACATATTCGGTGCGTATGCAATGCAATGCACCTCAGGTCGATTTCGTTAGAACAAACTCTGCCGTAGATGTGTCTATTGGCGGAGGGCAAAATGCCCCACACAGAGGATATGTGGGCAAGGGCAATCAGTTATGGGCGGACGTGTAAAAGCGTGGGACAGCCAAATCGTGACATGGCGACGAGTTGCCGTCGCCGCCGAGTCTAGAAGACACGCTCGGGCGTCTCCATCCGTTGGCGTTGCCCACGGGGGCCGGTTTTGTTGCATACGCTTGCCAAGTCCATTGCGAATAACACCGGAACTCGCTGCACATACGACGCATAATCCCGCTGAAAATATACGCCGACTGACGAGATCGCACGCCTGCCTGAAATGGCGGCGTATTTTATTCAAGAACTTCGTTCGACGGACGCCGTCAGCGAAACGATGCCGCGTGGTCGGACGGCGTTACGATGCAAAATCCCGCCATAGCGATCTCCTGTCGATACGTACAAATATGCCACAAACGTCGCCGCTTCCTGCTCAGTTGCTCAGGCCCCTCTCAGAAGAACGAGGGCATATGCTTATCATAGTGAACTAACGATCAGGATCTGTCTTTGAAGTGTTACGTGTTCGCCCTCGCGGGCGGATGTCGCCGACGGTCCGCAGCGATCGGCTAGTCCGTCTGCTGTTCACCCGATTTGGCCTACTATCGAAGCCTTTGCCCCGCCGCTAGGACCGCGTATGCAGGATCTAGGCAAGAACCAGCCCAGCCACGTCTTACTCGTCCTGCTCAGAGCGTCAGAGATCCTGTCTCTTCACCCTACGACCCCGCCATGTCGATCAGGCGGAACGGCCAATCCCCCTCCAAGTGAACGGCCAATCCCCCTGCGCATGGCCCCATGGCTTTCAGTACATCCTTCCACGTTCTCTCTCTGTCTGCTAAGCGCTGAGTCGTCCCTCATGTCCTGCCGGCCGTCCAAGCTCTCCCGCAGGACCCCCCGTAAGCCCCCGGGGTCTCCTGACTACGAACGTCATCGCGTGGCGCGTATACACGTGGACTGCTCTCGATCCTTCAAGCGGAAGCACATGAGCGCCGCCGTTGGACGTCGAGGGAACGTCACGAGTTGGGGGCGATAGACTCTCTCTGGCCGCTTATTCGCTCGCGTTTGAATACCCCCTCCCCCTACCCCTCGCTCCGGACCCCCGATGCCCACAACACCCGCTGTTCCCCCGCTTCGGATCAGATCATCATCATCATCATCATCTCGTGCTCTCCGTCATGTCACACGCGAGGTCTCTGAACACTTCCTCCCTCCTCTTCACTGTTTCTAAGGTTATGCGCGGTGGGCCGACTGTTCGGTGCCGGAACTCGCGTACGCAACTCTGACTCTTCCAGATCCCCCTCCGACGGTTGGGCAGGCGACTCGACGCAGATGCCGAAGAACGGCCTATTGGTAGGTTCGTGCTTTGCTGAAGTCCCGCCCGCCTCTTCCCCCGTTGCCTGTAGGGGCCGCCAAGTAGACTCGATCCGTGTGCTTGGCCCCCTCAAAGGAGGCTGATATGGGCCTAGGTGACGAGATGCGGCGACGCCAGGCTAATATGTGAAATGCTAACTTTACCCCGATGGGCGGAACGCCCAACTATGGTTCGGTCGACTTCAACTAAATTTATCCCCACGTCCTACCTGTGCATCTGCCGGCCCAATGACGACCCCACAGACGCCCACACTCGCTGGCCTTCTCCTCCTTCTCGTGGCATAACCTCCCCTTCTCCTCCTCCGCGTCGTCGTCGTCGCGCCGCCACCGCTGGAGGCCCCCCTCAGACTGTTACCCTTCACGTGGGCATATGGACGAACATGGCCGTCCATCTACCTGATGATCAGATGAAGCCGATCCAGACAAGTCCCCTTCCTGTGGAACTCATCTGAATGTGAAGACCATCAAATGCCCCACCCGAACAGAGTAGGAGGAGCAGGAGGAGGAGGAGGAGGGGAGCAAAGGTAGAGTGAACAGCTGTGGACGCAGTAATTACGGTGCAGAAGCTACGCGCACACAGGCACCGACTGCTGTTCGCCCTGGACATCGCAAAGCCGCTGCGCGCGCTATGTTAGGATCGACTCTGTCTGAGTCGATCAGAGAGTGCCACTTCGTTGGCAGTGTCTGTGAAATGCGCCTGTGGCCGCTTCCTACCAGCCGTCGACCGATCACTGGATCAACGACACTTGCGAGGTGCGCGTGCGTGTGTTATATTTACGAGCGCACACTCAGCTGGGTGGACGCTAATCGATAACATAACGAAAATAATCATAGACCTCTCTAAAGACTATTCACAGATTGTGCCCAAATAGATGGACCCATGCCGGCTGGTGCGCGATTCCAATAGCAGATTTCTAATCATCTTCACATTGTGGCCCGTACGTGTAGCTGAGCTGCGCAAGCCATATTTCCATAGAGGAGACGGATTACATACGACCGACCCGGGTCGCAGGACCGGACACAAAGCTGGCCACCGGTGGCGGAAATATCGGCGGCAACATGGCCGCCACAGTTAGGGGCAGAAAAATAAAAGGGGGATACACTCGCCGGAGATCGCCATCCGCCAAAGTTAGGGGGATATCCGTCGAGAGACGCGGAAAAATGAAATAGAAACGGCTACAGGAGCGAACGGACGACGAAAAAAAAAATAGCAGCCGAGAAAGGCCGGAAAGGGTCGAGATGAAGTAAGACCCAGAAGGACGACCGGCCACCCGGCCACCCGGCGGGCCGGCCAAGCGCCGTTGAAGCGCGCGCAAGTTTGTCGAACAGAACAAAAAGAAAGCCCCTAGAGGACAGTAGCCTTCTAGCGCACATGAAGGGGCTAAACAACGAAAGGAAGGTTTAGAGGGGAAGAGGAGGAGGAGAAAGAGGAGGGGGAGGAGGATACAGAGGAAGGGGCAACGAAAAACTTTCACGAGACAGCCAACAAAATGCTGGAAGCGCTGAATGGCCAAAGCCCAAGGCTGACGAAAGGGGACGACAACCCCCAATCGTCCGGCTTCTGTCTGGACTCTCGTTCGTTCGTTCGTTCGTTCGTTCGTTTGCTTCGATGTCCACATTCTGACCAGCAGCCATCGCCGCCGAGACGGCTCAGACCAGCAGAAGGCTTAAGACAAAGCAGAACTAGGCCGCCAGTTAGGACAGGCAGCCACGACGAAACTAGGCCAGCTTCAGAGATTGCGCGATGTTGTTTGCTCGTGTTCGTGATCGGTTGTTCGGCCACTACTTTCTCGTTGTGCCGTCGTCAAAGAACGGTCGTCGCAGGTTCGTCCGTGGCAGGGTACGCGCGATTCGTCGAGCATTGGGCGATCATCATAATTTTTTCTTGGTATAGTCCGATCATGACCGAAATCCGCTAAAATCGTCATCATCGTGTGACGCCATCGACGGAACGCCATGTGCGTACGACTGTAACGATTCTATCGACTGAACTCGACGCTCAGCGTTTTCCTCACGTGATTTTCATACCTTTCCGACGAGGTAGTGGTGACTTCCCTCCTTCCACGTGCCCACGCAGGTCAGCGTTTCTTTGCGACTCTCCGAGTGAGTGTCGTAGCAGGCCTTGAATTTGAACAGGACACGGCCTTTGTCCGTACATGAATCGCTCACCGACGGCGGATTCGAGCAGTTCCCATTGCCGCGGTTGTACGAGAAGAGAAATGTATCCCTGAAAACACGAAACGACAGATCTTCCGTTTAGGACACGGCCGAAACGCACGCGATCAGTTCGCTTGCGGTCGAATCCCTCACGTCGGAGACGTCATGTCGAGATGATGTTCGGAATTTTAAAAAGGTCAGATAAACACAACCCGCCAGGTACCGTCCGGCGTGAAGACGCACTTCTGCGCTCGACGAACAGGGGGCGGATGTACGTAAAACTGTGACGACGAATTCGCAGTGACACCGCTACAAGAAAGTTTGTCAAGCGCTCGCTCGGGCTTCCCAAGCGTCCACCAGCCTAGTCAGGGGAACATCCATCCAATGTCTTTCTTACCTGAACGGACAGGGAACAGGCTCGCCGTCGATGCGGAAAACTGAGTAAAGCGGAGTGTCGCCGCTGAGTCCGGCGTACGCCATGTCCAGAGTGTAGTTGCCCTGGAGGGGCGACGGCGTCTCCTTGTACTGCATCACGTTGGGATGCTTCTGCGTGATCACTACGAATGAATACGTGTTTTCCCTCCTGAAACAACAACAACAACAACAACGACAACAACAACAACAGAACAAGGGACATTCATTAGACCTGCGGGCCGATGCATTATTTAGTTGATATGACAATCACATTCGTGTTCGAGTGAATTTCCTTCGTCGGCCACTGGTCGATCAGAGAGAGATAGAGAGAGATAGAGAGAGGGAGAGGGAGACAGAAGGCTACGAAAAGATCTCTTCGGACTAAGGGGCCTCGACGCTAAGGGGGGCTTCGAGAGTTTGCCTCCTGAACACGAGACGCGGACTCTGGAACGAACGAAAGTCAGCGCGATGGCCATTTACGGCGCACGGCCTCTACGCGACTCTACGCGGGTATTTATTTGCCTTTAACGCTCGCAGCTGCTGCAGTCAATAAATAATGCACTCGGCCTTTAACTGGCGATGTAAATAATTAGGCAGAGACAACAGTTAATCTCTAATCACGTAACGTGAGACCGCGATGAGACTGTTCGACCGAGTCTAACGAGGCCTTCTGTGCTCAGACGAAATCATTCGATGCTGGAAATCGAGCGTCGACCTCACAATCAGGTAAATGTCTCGGATTGATTTTCTCGGTCCCCCCCCGATACCGAATCTCGGCGTTGCAAAACTGTCGTCAATAATCACTTGGGTGGGGGGTTAACGGTTTCAGCGAAGAAACATTACCGATAATGAGTCGTCGGCGGGGCGGCGGCGGGCGGTATTTGAGTGTGAATTAACAATTTATTGAAATATGCATGGCGATTCATCTGCGTCGCGTTTTTCGACCGCGTTAGCCGCAAGCGGGAGCGATAAAAACGAAATTCCCGTTTGTTTGTTTGTTCGCTTGTCACCATTTCGTTGGTGAGTCGATGAAGAAACGTCTGTTCGATGAAGTGAAAATGAAGCTATCACAACATCGGCGGGACGATCGACATCGATGACGCCACCATGAAACGTGCCAGCTACAGACGTACCTGAGGGGCAAACAATGGCTTCACAGAGGGAGTTTATCCTCTCCCTTTCTCCCTCTTCCATCCATCTAGATCTAAACTCACATACATATTCTAGCCTAATTTTGATAGCCGAGTTTTCATAGTCTCGACCGTGAAGTCTGCGCTAATTGGAAGCGGCTGAATAATTTTTTCGTTATCATCTACGCGCGATAGACACTGAGCAACCCCCGTGCAGATGGTAGCTAGTGCCCCTCTCACACAACGTCAGCATCGTTTTCGTACACCCCCGATACGAAGCGACAGTTTTGCCTCGCAGATGATGCACGCGTGAACACGCTGGGCCTAGCGTTGGGCCACGGGATCATAAATTAATAAAGGCAAGTCCTCGCTCGCGCGTACACAGACAGGCCAAATCACGCACGGGTGCACCCAGGCAAAAGCCATCTCGTCCTGACTTTTAGGCAACTGTCCTGGTGCACGTCTACATGCGAGGACCTTCCATCGGTTGCCGCTACCCTCAGGTAAATGCACTGCCCTAACCCAGGCAAGGATCCAGTCTGTCGTCGTCGTCGTCGCGATGCTAACGACGTCCGCACAACAAACGCAGCAGAAGAACACGGCTTGGGGTCAACCGGGGGTAGTGGCCGGAACATTGGAGTTGTGGTTCTCTTCTTTTCCCCCCGTCTCCGTCGAAATGAGCGGATCTAGCTAAAAAAAAAAAAGCCAAAAAACCCCCGGGCGCACTGGATAGAGTTGTACACGTGCATTCAGCTTGCGGACGTGAAATAGAAACCAGCTATGTAAGCAATCCACACACACACACACACACACACACACACACACAGAAGGCTCTCCGTCGCGTCATCTGAGCGTATTCACTGACTTCGGCAATTTGCGAAACTCTGCCGGCCAACGGCTCACCGATTATTCGCTTCGGTAGATATCTCCATTTTCGGCACTTCCGTCCGGCGGCCTGACTGGTGCTCCACTCCCAAACAGACATGTCGGGCCCTTTCCTATGCGGACGCCACGCGCCCGCGCTGGCCACGGGGGCAAAACACCAGATGATATCAAGTGGCGAGCAACACCACCGCCGGCCAAGTCAGTTGACGTCGCTCAGTGCGGGACTATGCCCCGATTGTGTTTCGATTCCGTCGTTCGCTTAACTTCGACGACGAGCAGTGTCTCGGAATCTCCGTCCCAGCTCCCAAGGCTCCTGCCGTCGCCACCGCGTTCTTCTTCTTGGCCTGTTTCTCTCTTAAACACTCCGCGAACTGCTTTCTCGACGACGTTCGATTCCATTTATTTCCATCACAGTGGCCCCATTTTCTGTCAGCCCCTGGAATCGTTCTGCTGCGCTCTATTCCTTCTCTGCGCGTGCCAGCCCCGGAGTCTCGCCAATAAGCACTCGACCGCGGTGACCGATTCCGTCGGAGCGAACCGGCCGCCGTTCCGCCGATGTGGACCTGAATAACCGGCCAGGCTTCGGCGTCCAAACCCGGAATCCGTCTCGTCGGAGCGCGGACCTTTGTACCGAACTGGGTGGTTTCGATTCCAGCGTAACGACTCCGCGCACTCGAACGGCTGGGCGAGGGGCCAAACGGGGGAGATACAGTGGAATCGCCCCACTTTAGCGCGGGTCCGCCGCCCCGGGGCTGCGGCCAGGACCCCCAGTCGGAGGGCCTTTCCATTCGTCTGGCTAGCTCGGCCGCACTTCCAATAGGCCCTCATGCTAAATTACCTTCGTACTGCCACGTACCTTCGGGATGGGGAAAAGCGTTCAGGCTCTAGCCTAGGCTGCTGCGCGAGAGTCGCTTAACGAGAGCGAATTTTGAGTCCTAGGTGAGCCCTAACTGGCCGGATGGCTCCTGCCCGGTATTGCATGAGCATATCGGACCAGACGTACGTTAGCGGAAGCCCCAGTAGGGCAAACGCCTCCTTCCCCTCCCACACACGCACACTCAGCCATTCTCTCGCACGATCTCCTCCTCCTCCTCCTCCTCCTCCCCATCGTCGTCGTCGTCGTGTTTGCCCTGCCCCCCTCCGCCTCGGGACCGCTATGACTCTGTAGATCTATCTTTCAGACACACGTAGCGGTTGCAGCGGTGACCGACTAATAATGACTACGACCGGTAGACGCTATGGCCGACTCTAAATCAACTTAGTTTTCAGTAGGGAGATAAGCCCATCCCGGACGCCCATCCCGGACGCCCATCCCGGACGCCCGTTCACGGTGACGCCCAATGGGTGGCCAGCCCCCCCCCGCTCGCTATCGTAGGCTGTACTCTCGCTACGACCTGCGGTTCCCTGTTTCGACTAGTTTCCTCGACGCCTAAGGCCTAGGCCCTAGGGCAAGCACTCCCGACGGGGGTTCGTAAGGCACATGCACTATATCCTACCCCCGACCCCTATCCTCGCTCCCATCCGGCCCCTCTTCGGCCCCGTCGGCCCTCTTAGGTATAGGTTCGGCATTCGAGCTTAGTCCGCAGTCATTAATCACTTTTTGAACAACTCAAGTACGCCATGAAGCGCATCACACAAGGTGGAGTCGACGCAGTGCAGTTTCGCCTCCACTACCCCAGCCATGGCCGCCGCCGCCACCACCACCACCACCTCCTCCACCTACAAGATGGCGGCCGGTTTGCCTGCCTTGCGTCCATACGATGCGCGCGCGTGTTCCCCCGCCCGTCCATCGTGCGCCTTCACAGCGAGCTTCCGCCGATGCGCGTTCGGGTGCGCAATCTACAGGACTTATCAACTACGTCGGCCAAACGCCGCGTAGCCGAAACTGTTCGTTGTTGCGCAGTTGTGTAAGCATTCGGCGCGCGCGCGCGCGCGCGCGCACCGAAGAGCAGGCCCCCCCCTGCCTGTTCAGCCCCCCGCCTTCGGTGAGGCCGTGGCTCGCTCCACCCCGTCGCTCAATCCCTTGACTACACCCCCCCTCGACTACGCGGCTTCGGCCTCCGCGGCCCCCCTCGGGGTATGGCCGCTGCACTCTGGTTTGAAACTCGCTGCCCGTCTGAGCAGCGTCTGAGTCGGCGCCTCCTGAATGTTCCAGGTAGTTCAGGAAACATTGTGCAGATACTCCGATTTATATAATTCCCTGAGGCGAGAGGCCGACCACACATCCTCACCCGCGTTGGGGGCGGCGTCCCAACGTGGCAGGCCCCTCTGGCCCATTTTTTTCTTTATTGTAAACTTTAATACTTCAGCTGGCGAAAATCCCGTCTCCTTCATCTTCTCCTCAGTTTACACTTCGCGCCCCCCTCAGATACGCGCGCTCGTGTGTAGACGCTGTTGCATCGACGCTCGTATTCAATCCGCAACTACGAAAACACGAGTTGGCAAAATTTAGCCCGAAACGAATGTCCGCCACAGGCGACGCGCGTCGTCGACCATTTTTAGGGACAATTGAGAATCATTTTCAACGAGTCGCCAGCACACAAATAACAGCGGACGCCGACGACGACGACGACGACGGACTCCCTCCGACGTCGCGCGCATTGAGAGGAGATGCGGCGTCGGAGCTCTGCGATCGGATTTCTTACGAAGTCCCTCCAAGGAGGACGGTGTCCGAGGAGTTACAGGCCAGAAAAAATATGAGTCCTGATATCGACGCCCTCAACAGAGTGCCGCCGCCGCCGCCGCCGCCGCCGCCGCCGCCGCCGCCGCTATCTTCAGCGACTCGCGTCCGTCGGCGATTTTCTGCAACTCGAAGTCAGTCGATTCCCCTCGAGTCGGTATTGGATTGGCTGCAGTGGCGTTCGGCGGGAGCGTCGATTGTGTACACGCATTCATCATGCGTCGTCCTTTGTGGTATTATCCTTGGAGCAACGGATCGCTGTCAGCGACGCAAGAGCGCGGTCGGCCGATCCGCCATCGGGGGGGTGGGGTTGTTGCATACGCCGCCATCCTCTCGGCATCTGCTCCTCCAATGGCGGGGGTGCGACGGCGGGATGAAAGGACGTCTCCGAGGCTCATCCTGGTTCGCACTGGCGAAGTGACGACTGATGAGCGCCAGCTGATAGGCTCTGACCAAGGTCGGAGTTCATCCGGTCGTCCGGTGAGCCGGTCGGTCGGCCGCCCGCCCTCCGTATCTTCGGTCACAGGCCATTTACTTCGTCGCGGCGCCAAGCGACACCCGTTGTCTCACTCAATATCCATCTAACTTTCTCATCTCTCGCTGTTGCTCGGCGCTACCGGAGCACCATCGACCTTCGGGTGTCGTCTTCCTACTCGCAGTCATCCGACTCTTCCCAGCTGAAGCAAAGCCAGCCGAACTCATCCAGTCTTCCAATTCCTCGGTTGCTTTTAGCTACGGTCGGGGCAATGCCGGCCGGGCCGCCTCATCTCATGGCTCTCTCCTGGAGCACCGAGACGGCGGCGGCGGCGGCGGCGGCGGCGGTGGCGGAGTTACCCGCGTGGACCACCAACCAACCATCCTTCCAGCGTCGCCGCCTGTCCTGCCGAACATGGCCGAAGCGAACAACCGTAGAGGATGGAAAGCCATCGGCGGAACAGCTTTCATAATGGCGAGTCCCTCTTCTCCAGCTATTTCCTCGCCGCCGGCCAAGGCAGCCGCTCTCTCCGGTGACCGTCTCCCTCGGCCGTGTTCTTGTTCGCTCATTTTGTTCGTTTTCCCGCTGCGTTCCCGTTTCCTGGCTAACGACGACGACGACGACGACGACGACGACACTGTGTCATTTAGTCGTTACATAGCGAGCGAGGATCGGGGGCCGAATACGAAGAGAGTGGCGGAATATCCTGGCGACCGGAGCCTCCAGGTAGTATAAACAAGTTCGTTCTTGACCATAACATCTCTGTCCTGTTCCCTGGCCTGCTCTCATGGAGGCGTCTGTGTCGTCCATAGTCGTCATGTTATTCCTCGCAGCAATGCCGCTCATTGCCGCACACACACACACAGCCAAGCCTCTCTATCACGAGGTTGTGTTGCCCGGGGTAGGCCGATGCGCATGGGCGTATCATCATGACACAGTCGTCTGCGTTCGCTCTCAGGTGCGCTCTCTTCTTTGAGAGAGACTTTCCTCTGACCGACTTCTTCCGTGCGTTGTCCTGACTGTGGCCGGATGACCGTGGCAATTCTAATGTGCCAACAACAACGGCCGACCGGCCAACTCAAATGCGTCAGCGTTTGCAGAACGGCCTGCCGCCGACAGCAGACCTAAGGCCGTGGACGGACGGACATCCGACCGGGAGGGAGAACGAGACCGAGGGATACCCGCCGAAGAAGACATTTGAAGCCGCCGCTTCTTCGGCGCTGGGTCACTGGCGTCGCCAGCGAATGCATAGATGGATGCGCATGACAGAGAGACCGGACAAGCGATCCACAACGAACAGAATAGGTAGAACGCGAGAGAAAGAGAGCGGGGCCTAGGCAAGGAAGTGACGACGCATCGAACGGCGGCGGCGGCGGCGCCCTTGATACGGGGACCTGGCGCCGGCCTGCTGCTGCTGCATATAGAGAAGCCTCCTGGTGCCTTTCTCTATTTCTTCATGTTCCTCGTCCATCGTCTCCGGCCGAAGAAAAAGCCGGGAGGAGCACCGAGGCGCGGTCGGTCAAGAAGGGAGACAGGGGAGTAGAGGTGGACGGGTAGGGGGACGAGAAGGTGGCCGAGAGGGATGAGTGAGTGGAAAAAAAACGGACGCTGTCCCAAGGGCCCGTAAACGGGAGGGAGCGTATTACTACGGTAGCCAGTCCTGTCCAAGCCTGAACGATTCCGGCCAGGAACACAGCCCGACCCCCGCCCCACGACTCGAATTGTTTGCTGTGAGAAAGGCGTTTGCAGCGTCTGCATGAAGATGAACCCCCGGATGGCGGTTCTGTCATCGCAGGAATCTCACGCCTCCCAGCGCGTCCAGGACGTCGGCGTGCGGCCGGGCCAATCGGGTGGAAACGGCTAGCGCGAAACCTGCCTGCGTCTGTCCCTTAGGGTGGATGGCAGTGTTGCAGTCGACGGCGCACGTCTACCGAGCGCGTCACGCCCGACGCCGAAGTCGCTACATGGAAAGTGGGCCTGACCCATCGTCAATTGTTTGGAAAGGCCAGTCCGGCTCGCTGACGAACGATGAGAATCGCCAGCGACAGGCCAGCGTCGTTAAACTATTCAGTCAGCAAACGCCTGAGGAGAACCTTTTGTCGTCTAGGCTGGCCGCTTGAAAGGAACTTGATGAGCCACCTCTCCTTAGGATGAAGTAACCCTTCTGGGGGCCAACAAGCTACGTATGTGTGTGTGTGTGTGTGTGTGCAACAATGCACCGATCACTAGACGCTGCGCTGGGAGGAACAGAGCGCGACGTAACTTCACTGAGCCGAAGAGATGTCCTCAGAAACGAGAGCAGAAGACGCTGTTGACGAATGGACAGGACCCCGACTCACGAATAGAGACCTCTTCATTGTCTGCACACGAACAACGAGTCGAATATATCCTCGTCTACAGGTCACTTGATCGGTCTTCAACTGTCTTCGCCGACGATTCATGCGAGTTTACCTCGGAGAGTCGCGCGGCCGCCCCAAGAACAAGAAGAAAAAATAGACAAAAACGAGATGTCAACGGCTTCGAGCTCATCGGCGCTCGAACGCTTCGGTGGCCGCCGAGCTCTACATGAACCGGATCCTGACTCGGATCACTCGGCCAGCGACACAACACAGATCGTTGTAGTCGCCAGAAGAGACGCGCGCACTCAGACGGATCTCGGACGAAAACAACAACAACAGCAACAGCAAACAACAAAACGATAACATAAAAAAAGCAAAACCAGAAACCGCGTGAACGGGGGCCTTTGTTCGAGAGTAGCAAAACTTCGTAGTAGTTGACGACGGCGTTCCGTAGACTCGTTCCTGTCGCGCTTCTCTGATTAGTCGCTCGGAAAGCAAACGCACAATCAGCTACAAACTGGAAAGATGTCGTCAGCCGCTCATAAACACGAAAGATCCATACGAACGCATCGCGGCCTCCGAAACAACCGAACCACACCCGCGAACATTACCCGACACAGTCAAGGAAAAATAGGTTCTCTGCTTCGCCATCAGCGAAACCATTTTCTGGCCCCGCTGCCAATCCCAGAGGGTTGGCGCCGGTCAGAGAGACACACACACACACACACACACACAAACACACACAAACACACAGAGAGAGAGAGACAGAGCGCCACAGGTCCAAACACAGAGTAAACAAACAATGTCACACCTTTGGGGTGCCAACAGATCATCAATTGACTCCGGGTGCGACACCCTAACAGCGGCCGCGTTCACCTTTAACCACACACACACACACACACACACACATGAAGCCAGCCGTATAACTAGCAGAGTCCACCGAAAGGTGAGTTGTAATCTCGTTGTCGCCGGCAATATCTCTCCGTTCTCTTTTGGGCTGAGGTGTTGACGGTCCGCGGCCATCTCTCGTGGGAGTTCCACGGTCCGTTTCGCCGTGAAGATGAGCGTCGACAACGCGAACCAACGCTGGAACAACGACAAAACACTCCCAAAAACGTCATCCCGAACTCGTCGTCCTCCTCCCCCGACCACCATCGACGCCACGTTCGGCCCTCCGCATTTTTTCTTACCAATAACAACATCGTCAACAACACATTCGAACCGCACGGGTTGGCCAGCCGTGGCCGTTGCTACGACTGGATTCTCCGACTAACACCACGCGAATGGGTGTCCGAAACCGCAGTGCGAAGACGCCATAAGAAACAAATCACATAAAAACGCGCAACGAATCGCTACAGACAGCGTCGCCCGGCCGCGATGCTCAACGCGATGAAAACATCATCATCACCGCTGACATGATGCAGCTGATAGAAGACGCGACTGCGAACGACACCCGCCCACCCCTGAGTCGGTCGCAGGCACACTCCGGCAGGGGAGTCTACGCACACGGGTGTCATTCTACGACAATCTGAAACGACCGTCGCCAGCGGAGCTGCGCCATGAGCTAAGCGATCTCTCTGGCGAGTTCATTTTCGTCGCCGTCGTCGTAGATGTCACACCACCAGTGAAATGATCTCTCCATCAGGTCCAGCGTGCCGGACTCGCGTCCGCTGCGACTTTCTCGGCGGCCGTCTCGACTTGTCCAGGCCGTCCGTGTCAACGACAACGGTGACAGCCACTCGACGAAGCGCGGCCGCGGGCTCACGGCTGATATGAGAGCGCCACAGCCGCCGTGTTCAGGCCAATCTTCCGTTATTCGTCGGTTCCACGCGAGACAGCCTCGTTCGTTCCGCGGCCAGGCGACGCTGTCTCGAGTCGGCTCGCTTAGTTATTATCACCAGAGAAAACACGTCCGTCACGATCGTCATATGACAAGAAGAAGCATCCGAAGTAAACGTCGGAGTGCACTCGCATCGGCGAGGACCAAAACGTTGCTGAACGCGTCCTTGGCCAGGAGGGGTTGGTGGGGGGGGTGGAGGCTTTCTATCCTAGCGCCGCCGCCGCCGCCGCCGCCGCCACAACTGAACTGGCTGAGGCAAAAAAAAATCCACGATATCGTTACGCTCTCGCCTGTTGGATGGGGAAATGACAGGTTTATTGATCGCTCACGCTTGAGCCGTGTCAAGTAGACACGGCCAGAGATCAGCCGGCCCCCATCTCCGGTGTACATGACCGGCGTGCCTTATGGCCCTTCTGGCGCTCTGTCAACGAGTCGAGTCGAACTACGGATTGCCACTGGAAGTTTTGCCCTATTTATATTCGTCGTTCGTGTGTGTATGCACTAGAACTATAGCACAAAAAACAAACAATATCCCATCCCGATGTCGTGTTTTTCTCCAGCGACCGCTACTTTAAGACGACGCGGCTACGACAAACCTCCTTTGTCATCATTTTTCCGAGAGACGCTCCCTGAAGAAATTATCAAGCGGGCTTGTTTGTCTGGCGAGACGCGTCAAGGGAGCAGCGACCATCAGGCGTCTGAACAGGCGAGGATGTCCGATCAATAGCTAAGCGCTCATGCGGCGCGCAGGTAGATCTGACGAAGGGATGATATAGCTTTTCCTGTCATATGGCGAATATGTTAATAATGACAATAACGAGAAACCAACCCGCCGACAAACCAACGAGGTGTTCGTCAGTTACAATCTACGTTTGCCCACACCAGCGGCCAGATAGACACACACACACACACACACACGCACACGCGTGCGCATCGGCCTGCCTGTGTCAAAACTAGACAAGGAACACACACACTCGCTTTTTGCTGTAACAACATTGCCTGATCTAGGCGGTTAGCATTTACATCAGCGAGCTTTATGCAGCAGCAGCAGCAGCAACAGCAGCAGCAGCAGCAACAGCAGCAGTAGCAGCAGCAGCAGCAACAGCAGCAGCAGCAGCAACAGCAGCAGTAGCAGCAGCAGAAGCAGTTGCCCGTATATGAAGGTCTATGAAATAGGAATACGAAGCCGGGAATGGCGGGGGTATATTGAACGAGTGAGGAAGAGCCCCAACGTCTACGGCGATGGGGGCCGGCTGGCGGTGGCGAAGTGGAGCGGCTGGGAGGGAATTCGCTACTGAATGTGTATCGCCACCGTCCAAATAGAACTGCGGCCCAACCAGAGGGTTCCAGCAACATTATATATACATGTGTATATATATTTATAGTAATTAGATCAGGTAAAGGGGACGAAGAAGAGCAGCAACAGGCCGATACGAAACGAGACGAGAATCTATCCAAGCGCCGCTGTACGAGTCGTAGGGAAGCGGCCGTCCAGAACTCGTTTGCGAGACGAACAGAGGGAAAACGGAGAGGGGATGCTACTTAGTGCGACGCAGCTACAACGGACTCCCTTTAGCTGATCTAGCGATTCGGCTAATGATCGCTAAGACCGTTATCAACGTCGTCATTAGAGTGGTTATAGTATCAATGTTTAACAGTATCTGCCACTGCCGCTGGCCATTAGCAGACTCCTGAACGGGTCGAGGAAGCGACTTGGATGTGGCCTCGAAAAAGGGACGCCAGCCGCCCACTTTCGAGGGTCGTGTTGAAACGGTGACAGATTCAATCGATGGGTCTATAGCTAAATTGATGGCCATGTCGCGGAGTTCATGGCGAGACAGCTTTCTATTCTGGTGAGCCGTTTAGTCGACGCCAATAGTCTATGTATCCAACACACACACACACACACACACACACACACACAC
>MNPL01010472.1:1385-17823 GCA_002081605.1 Tropilaelaps mercedesae
TTCAGGGCTACCTGCTGGACTTTGGCTGCCACATGTTTCACGTGGGCACTGCCAGTGAGCCCAGTGTCGAGAATAACACCAAGGTACCTGTTTGTTTTCTTCAGCGCGATGGGGTGCCCAGCCAGTTCCAGCCGCAGCTTCCCCGTATTTTGCGGCCTGTTAGGAACAGGGCCTCGGTCTTGCGCGGCGGAGTCAGAAAACCACAGTTACAAGAAACGAATTATATTTATTAAATAATTGGAGTACATTTGTTTGTAGTAATAAAGATAAAGGAACGAATTATATTTATTATTTAAACATCCATAAGGGACATCGAGTGTAGCCGCACGTGTAGTCTCGCTGGGCGGGCGTCGTTCGAGTGACCATTCGAGTGACGCGCGTAGAATAGCACCTTATGCCTATCCTGAAATGGAGGTAGTAGTCGTCGAAGCCGTAGCGTGTCTGTAGAAGTAAAAAGTATTAGTCCGATGTCCAAAAACCGATCGAAACAATGGAACACCCGTCGCAAATTTCGCTTTATTTTTCTCTATTTGACTACTCCAACACATGCAAATAAAATACCTAAATACCAACAAATCTCGTTGATCCCCGGAATATCATTCCAGCCGGAATTTCCGCCGCATTTACGATGTAATCGGGTGTTTCGTCCCAGGAGAGCAATGGATGGTTTCGAGTTGGAGCACCTTTCGTACATAATCTGGTGATGTTGGGAAGCTTCTGTGGGATAATCCTTTCGCCACTACAAAGACAAATGACAGCTATAATGCCGAGAACCACGCGCATAGCTAGTTGTTCTATGCAAAAAACCTCGTTGTTCGTTGGACACCACTTCTCTAGGGCGAGAGTTTATGTACCATTTATACCGCACTCCCTTTATAATTATGGCCTGTTAGAGTACACAAGCATGCTGTATAATCTTGCGTACTTTCTCATTGGTTGAAATAATAGACTTTTTTGGCAATAATTCTCAGAGAAAAATCTATACATCGAGTCGTTTACCTATTGGCAAAAACTGATTATTTTTAATTTCATCCGACGACTTTGTCATCCTTAAAAGTCGAATCGATCCTTGCTCTAAAATTTTTATTCTCTACTCTACTCTTTTTTTTTTACTCTAGATTATTTTACGGTTCACGTCCACAGTCTTGCACGAAACGACGGTAGCTTCAAATATCAGGCCCATATATCCATCGTCGTAAACCTCTCATTTACATCCCATAGTTGAGCCATTAGATAAATCGTAGATTGCGTCATCGATATCTAGGAATCGTGCTAAGAAAACCTGAAACAAAATGGGCTTTTGGGCTGAGTACTTTGTGGAATTCTCCTCCAGTCTACTCATAAGAACCGCGCTCGTATGAGACATGAATTGTGTCGATTAAAACTATATTCGATTTACTTCCATGTCCAGTCAAAGCTACTTTTCTGCACTCAACGGGGAATCATTAGGTCCTGGACAGATAACCCCACCAATTACCGTAGAATAGTACCTTTCGCCCTTATTATAACGTATTAAGTTGCGTTCACGTCCAGGAATGGTTTGCAGAAAGAAATAGAGGATATGAACTCCTATGTTGGAATAGAAATTCCTACATTTTGGAGAAAGTCCACTGCAAAGTCAATTGACAGCGGAAATCCCGATAAACGTTTCACGGCGACGTAAAAGCTTTTGAAATTGTGCGCGCCGCCGCGAAAAATGTTATTGTTTCAAGTGTCATCTTTTAATATCTAACAAATAGTTCTTTTTTCGTTTGTACAGTGTTCTTTCTGTGTGTCGTTCAGGTAATATTGCCTGCCCGTTGTGGCTCTATTGGAGTATGCAAGCGTGCTGTCCAATGTTGCGCATTCTTTCATTGATTTCTGCAAATTAAAAAATTAGATTTTTTGCAATAGTCTTTTTCAGAATTACTTCATGGTAGAAACTTGTGCTGGATGTTGAGCGCGTTAATTACCTTTTATTGATACTCTTATTCTCAAATTCGCTGAGCCATATGTAACAGATAGGAAGGCAAGGAGGCAAGTATGTGAACCACATGAAATGATTTTTGTACACAACAATTTTAATCAATTGAATCCAATTCAATCTCAGATTTGTTGGCGCAACGACTAAGCAAATCTACCGTATTCGCATCTAGGACCAACAACGGTTGTGATCATTGCGAAAGCTTAATGGCTGAAATTGGAAATAACCAGGTAATAATCTAGAGGATGGGTACAGAAATAGAGAAACGACACTAATGTGGTTGTGGTCATACGCAGACATCGAACAGAAAAAAAGGAAAAGGATTTAAGTGCGTTGGAAATCGTTTTCAATCCAAGGGCAACCCCACGCTGAATAATTTTTATCCTTAAAATTAGGGGAGTTGGAAATTCTTTAAGGGAGTTGGTTCATATTACTTGGTGGTCCTCGTGAATCTAACGTTTCCCTCTGTGAGGGAAAAATGGGCGACTACAATTGGGTGTGGAAAAAGAACCACAACGAGGATGCTCTGATAGTTACATACGAAGTTCACGAAAAGGCTAGCCAAGAAACAGAAGAGGTCTATAGTAGCTTGAACTTGAAAGAAGACTGCCTATCTTTAACATTCACGTAGCAATGTCTCGATCTGTCCTGGTCCTCATCAGACCTTTTGCAGGAAAACGGTTTGCAGCCTTTTCTCTCCGAGCAGTACAACTATGCGTACTTGTTGGAAGCTGTACAGTTTCAGTAGCTTGTTAGCAAATGTAAAGCTTAGTTATCGATATGGAGCTTCATCAATTATGCATTGGTCAACAAACCGCCTTAATCGTTTCAACGTGATAGATTGAGTTTTTTGCTCACGTGAGTTTTAAGCGCTTGGAAGAGCCAGAGGCAATAATAAAGCAGTTGCTGCAGGCAAACTAATTCTTTGTGGTATTGTGCAACCTATCGATGCACGCCCTGTGGTCGATTTGTGGTTGCCTATATAATGCACAAAAGTGCGCGTCCTTCTCTTGCACTCAGCCATAGATGGGATTTCTCAGGAGGTTGAAAGCCTTGAAGGTTATTGCTGTCGCCCGCCGCTTCCCGACTGTCTGAACATCACATGAGGAATAATTTTCTTTTTAAATGGTCTAAGACAGGCACACGCTTGTCAATTACCGTGAGCCAGAGCCTTTCTCCTTAGCCAATTTAGGACGCCTACGTTTGTTACTCAGTTCACGAACAAAACATCAAGAAGAATTGAGCAAACGCGAATCAACCATAGAGCTGAATATCTCCGCCAGTTGAGGTGCTCTTTCGTCATCGCTCAAATCGTCATTTCGTCAAACCTCTGGTTTGTATCCTCTAATCGATAGCTTCGCGATCCATTCGATGTCGGTAGGCATATGTCTCTGTGACTAGCACAATACCATCGTATGATTTTTTAACTCGTCTGCATAGACTCATCTTTATGTCCATATATGTTGATTTTGTGTATCGTATTGATGAGCATATCCAAAAGCCAACGAACCGAAGCTTTGGGTTACTGGTTGAATCGCTTATTATATTGTTATCAGTGCTGTTGACCCTGCTATGTTTTACGCCTGCACTCGTGCGTTCAACGACGATGGCTTCAAATATTAGACATGAAAACCCATCCTCTGTAAATCTCTCATTCGTATCCCACCCGTACAGCCGTAAGAACATTATGAGTTACGTCGCTTTCCTCTCATAGTAGAATGGCTACTATTTAGGGTAAATTCATTTGATCTTATCGTTTTCTCCATGTGCCAAAAAACGAACAAAACTTTCCTTCCTGGACTTCCTCGTTGCGGAATTCTTTCCGTTTAGTTCACAGAAACAACAAATGTAACGAATTAGTAATATCGAATAGCATTTTGAGTGTTTCTTCAAATTGATGGAAATATTTGAAAAACGGTTCGCAGCTACAAAAAAACCAATTCTCGTAAGCTCGGTTGTAAACTAAGTGTCATTTCGTGCACTTAACCATTTCCATGTTTTCGAGGAAATTAAAAGGTATGCAGCAGCAACCATTAAATTTGAAATAAAATTTTGCCCTATTCCTCACTATATATATATATATATCGACCCGACTTCCGTGGCAGAAATTTTGATACATCAGGATAAGTTTAGTCTCGCAACGTACAGACATGATAAAGTTAACTGGTCGAAAACAACGCCAGTTATTTCAAGTTCTATGCCAACTTTGACGTGAGCTACAAGAACCTGTCAACCCTAGGGCGTTGACATGACGCACATAGGCGATACACCTGAGTCAGGCTGTTCACGTATCTAAAGTGGGTAAGACGCTACAAACAAAATTCGTTAATTCGCAAAATTCTGCTTCATTTGGATGTCCGCGGCTCGAAAAGCTTCACGATTAGTTCTTCTGCAGGAGATCCATGGATAAGTGTCTTCAGGGTGCCCTTTGATGCATCATGACTAACTCAATTCTTTAGACAACATTAACGTTAATGACAGCGGCAGTCACGAGAAGTATTTGCATAATTAATTGCTACATGGGCGCTCGACGAATTGCCGCCCGCTGCCAAAGAACATCATTGTCTGCTGATCGAGAGGGCATAGCACTTCGGTTCAGCCCAGTGAAAAACTTTCTCTACTGGAGGAGAAAGAGCTCCTTAGGTTAGTGTTTTTTCGTGTCGTAATGACGATTTTGCTTGTTTGAAAAAAGTCACATTTCAACTAAACGGCATTATTCCATAGGCAAAGCGACAGAGGACAATTTTTGGTCAGTACTTGTAAGCGCTCTGACTATGCTAATCAGTGCCTGGGTCCGACTAAAACCCCGAGTCGTAAAGGCATGCGCACCCTGAGCACTCTTAAACTCTTTGGAAACGCCCGACGAAGTGCCTCTGCTCCATTCGTACATTTGAATTGCTGGGGCGCCGGTCCGAGCAGAGTGTAAGTTTTGCTCCTTAAGGGCATATCAGATAGGGTCTATCAGGGAGGGAGCGAGAAAGCATACAATCGCAAGGCTCGAAGACGTTTTGCAACCGTGAACGATCTAAATTCGATGTATTATACTGGTGATTTTCTACAGTGAACGTTCGGGTACCAATGTGCGACTCGGAATTCACCCAAAATATCCGCACGCCGGATACGTCCTTAGACTCCTCGCCTACAACTGCCAAAATCTGCCGTATTTTTCCTCTACATAATGACGCATTACAATCACGAAGGGATGAAATAGTATTCTGAAAAGCGTTCAAGTACCCTATTGACAATGGGCATGAACTGTCACTCACTTCGCCTCTGGTCCTAGCCATATTGTTTATCTCAGGTATTATAGACGTGAGAAGGACAACCTGTAACCAACGAATAATTGTAATTAATCGTTCGGCGAAACACACTTAGTGTACCGGCTTCACAGAACTCAAGTCACACCTTCCTATGTCAACTACATAGTCAACTACAACCGCTTATTATATGCGCTTATATGACGCGCAACATAGCTATCACTCTGCTAAGACCATAGTAATCGACGTGAAGACTGCATTTCTCTCTGGCTCCGCATTTCAAATACGGATCTGTCTCTCCTAAAACCCACGCTTTTTCCAGTTTTATCCAACTCGTCTAGGTCAAACCCGCACCTTTTTAGTATTTACGCATGGGCTGATTAATACAGGAGGCCATACCATCACGTCCGCGTTATGAACACACACCGAAATCCTTATATTTGCTATTTCCCATCATTTAGTAGGTATTGAATAGAGTGCACTTTCTCGTCGTTTCGGCTATATCCAATTCGCCTCACGATAGGGCGACATGGCGGAGTAAACTGTATGCCGGGCCAGTTCAAATCGCCAATAAACGAGTCCAGGGATCCGAGGTAGACAGTTCTGCCGTTGTAGAACGTGGCATTGTAGCCGAGTTCGCTGCTGCGTCTGATGTTGTCCAACTGATGATTCACGGTACGATAAACGAGATTGGTAATGTATCCGGATAGAAAACGTTAGTAGCGCCAATCATCGAAGTCAATCTGAAAGGCGGCTTGAAACGCGGATACAATGCTTAAATTTTCGTAAGTAAAATGTACATAAAATAATACATTACAAATAAGAATTAACCGCATAGGTAGATTCGTAATCTGCTTGTGCAGCTAATTATACACGCAATATAATATAGTACTAGTCACTAATGCTTCAGTTAATTTGAATAGAATTAAGCAAAAGATTCATGAAACTGCAATTACACAAGCTTATATTCTCGTCAAAAAACAATAGTGCAAAAGCATTAGAATTATATTAAAAAAATAACAGTATTGTAGTGTTAACAACAATCGAAGAAATACTGCTTGTATAAGTACTGCTTGTAAAATCATTACTTCAAACAACATCTTGAATATTTTACGCGAATTTTTCCGTCGAGACGAACTCCTGAATTCCTTACGACAGCGAATCCTAGACTTTCAGTAAACGTCACTCAAGGGCATGCCGACTTCACGCCTTCGAGGCTATGAGCTTCAAGCCGATCCTTTATCAACGGCTAAGATTAGGAAGATGATATCACATGAGACAAAACATCAAATAATATTGAATGCCAAGACAGCAATCCCGCACCGTTCCCAATCTATTCATCGGTAAAAAATCGTATTCACACAATTGAAACCTAATATTGGCGTCCTTCTTCTACAACAGCTCAGATATCGTCATTTTGAATGACCAATACTTTCTGAACACTTAACACCATAAACCTCTCCCCAGATAGATATTCCGCCATAGCGAGTAAAAATTAGTAAAGCTTCACAGATAAGAAGACGCCGAGTTCCCTGCAACGTCGGATGGAAGCGACTGTCGCGTAACATTTACAGGAGGAAAACCCGAAATGTCCCCGACATCTATTCTATAAATCCCCATCCCCCGGCAACTCTAAAAATCTAAAACCTCAAACATGTTGGACGAATTGATAATAAAAATGGTGATTCAACGTAAACTCACAGTTTAAGCAGTGGATCAAGCTGAACCGCTCTTTCAGGCGTACGAAATATTATTAGACAAGTTTTGCTTGACTTAACAGCGAATCTAAAGCTTTCAAATATTCCAATTTAGTAGGCGCTGTCCTCATGTCGGCATGATGTGTTGCTGGGTAGATGAATAAAAGTAGTGATGCACAGGTAATGGTCTTGCAAACTACTTTCTATGACATGTTAACTAGAATAAATTTCATTAAAATGATAACCATTAAAGAGCCAAAAATGTGCTTCTGTGTGATCCTAACATTGATCAAGTGATATCACTTGAATTACCCCTAGCCCGTACAACATATTGTTTCTCGGAAATATACGACCTAATCCAGATTATAGATAGAGAATCGTTTTGGAAAAAACTCGAGCACTGGAAAAACAAGCGAACAGCTGAATTCCTGTGTTACGCCTAGAAAAGCCCCTAGACATATGCAATTATCTTCACTACGATCCGTAGTTTTCTTCTTTAAATACGCTCGCACTATTAAGTGAAACGGGATTTGCAAAACCTAACTGGCAAGGCGAAAAGAACTTGTTCGAAGAAGAACGTTTTGGCAGCTTAACTTTAAGAACTTCTTCAAAAATTTCAGACAAATGATCAATTGGTGAGGTCGGTCTGTAGTTTCGTCCAAATGTACACTCCTTTTTATACATAAACAGAAAAACAATATGAATTTTTTTCACTTTATTGGAGTAAAATCTGAGAGTATGGTGGGAAAGTGAACGGGAAAGAATAGATAGTGATTCTATTAATCGACTTGGGATCTTAGTGACACCAAGAACATTCGGCGATTCCGACCCAGTTTAAATCTCAGACATCGTCATTTCGAAGAATTTTCGATTCTGGAATGACCATATTGGTTTCAATACGGATCAGATATATTCGAGTTCAGTATATTCGAGCATAGCTATCATTGTATGCTAGTTGCAGTGAAGTGCATCTTCAAATCATTTGCAACAGTCCTCGTGCTTTGTAGAGACCCTGCCTTTGTTTGCAGTACACGAGACAGCTCAGCCCTAGAATCATCTTCACGTCAGGATTAATTATTATTGTGAACTTCCATAACAGGGAGCTGTTTCACAGCATCGAGCCACTTAGCAAAGAACGACGTTCTAACGAGAAAGTTCAGTTCTAAAATGATCTCATGTCAGGTATCATTAATACTGTACACCGCCATAACTGACAGCTGTTTCGTTTACACCACTGAACCGTTCATCGTTTATTGTGGAACAATAGTATCGCGCGACGGAGCACCTGTCTATATCTACCATGGCTAGAAAAGTAGACAGTTTTAGATTTTGTCGAAGACTTTGTTTTTAGCGCAAAAATGTAGCTCGTTCACACTTCTTCTTCAGCGGCGAAGGCCAGACGTGAATTAAAAATTTTGCGGCAGCTAGGGTTGATTTACCGTTACAAATAAGACCGAGACATCAAACGTTAGACGGACTACAACCAAAGGTTTAAATTCACAGATTCTGTTGTCTGGCTCGTCATGCCTACGGCCCGTAAGCACCGTTCGGTACCTCGTCTACAGTCCGGCCTTAAAACGAACCGACAGATCTTACCGATAGATAGGAGCTGTCGGTTGATCCTTGTAATCTTAAAGCTGATGTGAAAGGTAATAGAGTTAGTCCTGCACTCTGTGTTATGGCTCTGGTCTTTTCCAAGGGGGCCGTTTTCATATACAGAGTTATTATCCTTCCAAGGTTATTTGCATGTTTGCACCTGCAATGGTTCTTTTTGTGATATATCTCAACACACGAACAAGAGATTGCACGAGCAGAACAGTTCGACATGAAATCTATATTACAGTGCATCATGATCCTTGTTTAACGATGGAAAGAAATCATCGAGATATTTGGCATTTGCTCATTCCTTTAACATAGGTAACACAGAGGCTATTGGTCTGCGCCAGTGATAGTTGCAGTTCTACCGTTGCTTGTGCTCGCGAAGGAGATCGGTGCGACTGTCGCCAAAATTAAGAGACACGATTTCGATACATAAGATCATTATCGCAGGGAAGAAAATTTAGAATTCACATCTCTACGACAGTCTAGACGTTATACGAAGAGAAATAGCTATAAAGCACCAATAATGGTCTAAGGACGACGGGATAACGTGTGGTGCATTCCCGATATGGGTTAAAGGGAATTCTGGTTATACAAGCGAAATGCGTTCCGACGAAAACGGCTAGTAAAGATCCGGCTAGATTTATTTTGCCGACGTAGTGCTCGCTTATTTTGGTGGATAATCAGAATACGAAACGAGACGTTGAGTATGCTTTGCTGTCTATTTAGTAGATGTATTTAGATTTAAGGTTATTTGATGCATAAGTAAACGAGCTTGGACATCTGCTCTTTATCGGCACCCGTTTCGACGGATGGTTTCGGCGCGTTCGAATCAACAATACTCTAGGGGTACAGCATTTATGCGCTATCGAAACACTTTCGTAAGGGTGGAGACTTGAATATCTTTGGCAAGGTGCGACCAGGCCGCTCGCAGACTAAAGCGAAACTGACACAACATAGCCCTAACGGCACATACTTCGGTTCATGCTAAATTTTGAAGGACATTTTCAACCATCAACTCTGTCTGACACAGCAATCACCTGGGGTGCCAATATTATTTAGGGGAGCGCCTGCTTGAACTAAACGTTGTAAAAAACGAACTTCGCAGAGATTAGTAAAGGTACAACGTTATGAATCCTTCATATAATGGTTAGTGGTGCCGCGTCGTAGCGTAAGTAGTGTTCAGTATTGTGATTGCACATCTCTCGACAACATATAACACCAAGCAGATGTCAATATATATGTGTATATTTGCAAATTATATAGAGCTCAGTGTAACACAATGGTGTAAAAAATGTACCATACAACACAAATTAATCGACGAAGCGTGTTAAGCAACCCCTCCATTTCTGTTTATTATTGTTGCTGAACTAGCTCGCCTGGTGGCGACCGTCTAATAGTTGATGCAATGATATGCTGAGAATATGGTATCCCATATGGTTACTTACTTAACGCTCCCCTAACAAATGAGCAGGTATCACACGTGGCCTTAATCTAGGTCTCTCCCAACGGAATGTAGGTTCGAGATGTGCTCAAAACTACGCAAAAACACGCCCGCGTAGCACGTCATTCTGCTGCCCGTGGCGTTCTCACCTCGGTGACAGAGGCTGGTGTGTCCGGAGATGCAATTGTGAAGTTGCATTTCGATAAGGGCATGGTGAGGAGCCTACTGTCGATTCCACAATTCTTTCAGGAAAGCTGCTAACAAAAGTATTCAGGAAATACGTGCGCTAACCGCGTATCACAGAATGCAAGATGCCGCCAACGCTTGGGTTACTGGCATTGGGCGTACATTCTACGTAGCTCAAGCGAAACGTATACGAAAGCCTATTGGAACAGGTGGCCTATCCTACGTAATTTTAACGTTCCACAAAGAACGAGCCAGCAAAGGGGAACGAGGCAGGACATTCACGTTCAATAATGATACAGCGATGCGTCCTCTTCAGTCACTTTGTCTGAGCTTACTCGTACATATCTTGAATTCGGCTTGTCGTTCTGGTTGGGGCCTACACTAATATTAAATATCGAGAGCAGTTAATTTTTCATGGACTATAATTAAATGGCAATTGCCCTGGTGAACTAATGTCTCTTTTACTTCGAAATTTTCAATGGATTTTATGTTCGTGTGATATTTATTGTGTTGTGGTTTAATGCTAATTTTTACTCGTATTCCATGCTGTATTTTTGTTATACGGTAGTATTTTGTGCTGTTGTGAGTTATATGAACCATCGTGATGAGTTTTTTCAGATCTCGCCAAAAGACTGCTTCGGTCGTCTTCTCATGCCGAGCATTTGAGTAATATAACTGAAGGTTAAACTGAAAGATGGATACAGTGTAGCCATGTGTGCATATGTGCGTTCTGCAGTCCACAGGTGACGACCCTAGCATATTCACCCATGACAAGGTGGGTCCCCGCTATTGTTTGTGCGAAGTTGTTCGACAGTTTCTCAATCAACAAAAATAGACTCCTTCAAAGGTTGAGACACGTTGCTACGCGGAATGCGTTCTATGGATGCAGCAACGTACGCTTTCCAATCTTCCCTACGACTCCTGAAGGATCGTCTAACCGGCAGGCCTGTCGCAAACGTCGAAAGTCCGTCTATACGGCTTAGTTACATGGCAACCAATTGTGGTCGTGTATTTTTTTACGGAAGAAACAATCGATGTATTTCCTCTGTGAAATATGATAGCGTATGACAAGCGACGGCCTGTGCTGTTTTTATGGTTATTGTCGGTTGCCAGCACGTCTGTAAGGCCCTGTAGAACGTTGAGACATACGACATACGTGGTAGCCATTTTGGTGGTGATCACGGTGGGGTTTCAAACGTAATAACGAACCCCTGTGGGGCGCTAACGCGGCTTAGGAGTTCCAAGCAGGTTCCGCTGGGTGCCGTAAATCGAATGCGGGGCAGTCCTGGCCATTCTAGCGAAAGACCAACAACAACTGCACAGCTCGCTAGGGTGGATCGCGGGTGAAGTATTTATGTTCGTATTTAGAGGATAGGAGCATATAGAGCAAAAACTGAAAACGCCTCATTTTTCGATTAATATAGGCATCTGCATTGGAAGGTCATCTGATGCAGATAATTGAGCCAGATGGGAACTGCCTGTTTCTTCCTAATCTGTCTCCTTATCTCGTTTGCTAGTTTTTTAGACCAACAGCATTGTAAGAGGTCGACGACGCCTTTGCATGGATAGAAAGATGAAATGGTTTATTAATACTCGAACGGAGAGTTTGATATTCACATTTGTTAATGCGAATCAGCTAAGGCTAGACGTACCTTCACTAATTAAAGCCAGCCGAAAGCTGACATGCAATCTGAACTTAATTGAATTAGAAAAACGTCAGACATTTTTATTTAATAAATACTTTCTTCTGTACTACACTTGAACTTTTGTATAAAGTTCAAGCATTGTATCAACTACAATTCTAGCAACCAACCAGGATTCGAATTAAGTTCATATGGCCATTAATTCTACCATCAATCTTGTACACAAAGTAATGTAAGGTACCGCAACAAATGTAGTCTCGGTAAGTAACCGCTTTAACTTACAATAGTAAAACAGCTAGAAAAACTTCCAGAAACACCTTAAGGATATGGCGTTCTTAATTGTCGTAGCACGATGAATCGTTCGTAGATAATCCATAAGGTGGAAATAGTGACCTCACATCTCAATCGGAACAATTTCAACAGCTTCGGGACAACTCGCAGACTGCTCCATATAGCAATGCCTTTACGCTCATGTAATCGACTCCACGAAACTGAATTTACGACCTTCTCGCATCTTCTGCAATTGCCTGGTAAAACGCGCATAGGTTACATATTCGACATAGATGTTGAATGTGGCGCGGTCTTTACCAGATGACTGCCAGGTCAATGGTACCCATATACGGTTACCTGGTCAGGGAGCGCGCACTTCTCCACTCCTTCTCCCTCCTCCACTCACTCCTCCACTCAGTTTGCCGTTGTTAACTTACCCAAAATAATTAAGCTTCTTCGGTATGCGAACTTGATCCGTATCGATCATGAACATCAGACAGGCACCTTCAACGTTCAAACGCTCGGTGTTACGGACTTGTGATTACGTAGTGATTACCCGCTGATGACGGCCATTTAAATCGAGCAAGCGCACACAATTACGCTGGCATCGACGCTTGGTCCGTCGTTTCGAGCTGACGATCGAAACTGAACTCGAGGCGCTGGTGGACCTGAGTGAATGCAGAGAACAGCTAAGAAGTCACCGTCTTCTATCCATTTTTCGAGGCGAAGGTGCTTGCTGTGTGCTGCCTTCGTACAGCTTGAGATAACGACGAGGGTGTCTTCGTGAAGTCGTTGTCTCGGCGCCTGTTGACCGAATTTTCCAATGGTTGAAGGGAGTTTACCCACCTCACAGGCCAACGGGGTTAGACGCCACTACAAAGAAATACTCTTGCCAACCTACTTGGTACAATAATTCTACCATCAACGTACATACCTATGGGCAGTAGTTTTCGCCCCAGAGGCAATCTAACATTAGCAAATTTCTGCGCGGCGTCTCCACTGGCCGACGGCGTTCTACAATTCCACCACATCAACGCGTCACGCAGCTCGGCCAGTTGGGCGTTGGCGTCCAGCTCGACATTCGTCGTAGGGGGCCAATTGTATCCTTAGTTTTTCTAGATCCCTGGCCGCGCTCCGTTGTTCCACTCTGGTAACCTTCCTTGTCAAGGGCTACAGAGGCATGACGAGTGGCGCCTCCCTGAATCAATCTGGAATCGGGTGAGCCGTCTAAGGCTTACGTCCTAAAGTCGCATGCGCCGACACTCAACGCCCGTTATCTGAATTGTCCGGGATAGAGGGCAGGATAGGCATGTCGTATGTCCCTCTTCGAGCATCATTTCGTCCGTTGTGGAATTTAATTAAAATCGCGAACAGGACCGGAGTTCGCTCGCATTGATGAGAATGGGTGAATGAGGCGGACGTGAGAACGGCTTTGGGGAAGAGATGGAAATGAGAGAGACGAGGGCGACGGGCAAGTCAGTCGCAAAGACGATGGGGACGCCACTTGGGCGGGATGGATTCACACGGAAGAGAGAAATCAGGACATCAGAGGGGTATCTTTACAATTTGTAGCGGGCGTGATGTGAAGAGCGATGTACAATCGGTGATGGAGCTCTACTCGCCTCCGAGAACCTGGGCTCCCCACAGACAAACGCACTGACACTAATCATGGCGAACCTTCGCTGCAGTGTTTCGCCCACAGTGTGCAGATCAAGCCCTGGCCTATTTTTATATACAGTCTCGTGCACCTCCTCCGGTCTCCTTCCGGGACAGTCTATGGTGTGCGTGCATTGCCGGCCTGGCTGGATGATATCCGTGCAGTGAAGAAGGTAGATAGCCGGTATTTTGATGGCCGACTGTCTTTCTCCAGCTAAGCGCTTCGGTGGCATCTCAGAGTTGAAACTTCATTTCTACTCATGACTCCATTCTGAATACCAAACTGAGCAGAGACCAAATTCAGAGGCTTCGTCAAAATTTCGTGTAACACGTAAAGACGATAAGTGAAAACCGGAAAGATCGTTGAATATTCGTGGCTGGCATGAATGAAAATTGAGAACAAATTGTAGAAGGAAATTTTACCAAAGAAGTGACGCGTAATGATATCTTCTAGTGATCGACAGGCTATGGCAAGTGACAAGTGTTCGTTACAACGTAAGAAACTTTACGAAATTTAAATTTATATACGCCACTGACACTTCACTCACACACAGTATTGAATTAGTATGAATTACTGAAGGAGAAATTTTCTTGACAACTTAAAATTTAAGAAAAATTTTCTTGAATACAAAAAGGTGTAATCGTCTCTTTGAACAGTGCGCATTTTTTAGTTGAATAAAACTCTAACAATGTGCGCGTATTCCCGTTACACTTTCAACATACATTCTGAGTTGTCAAGAGTGAGAACGAAAAGGTTAAAGGTTGGATCCGATTGAAAAAATCCATTAGAAGGACTTCTTTTGAAAGGTCGCCAGTCCAGACGCTTATTTATGTTACTGAAGTACAAATCTGTATGGATTATACGTAACAATGGCTGTTCAGCATATCCAGAAGTCAATGTCATAGTCCAGCCGGTCCCTTCTGCCACAAATGAATGAGTGCAAATGTAATGGAAATATACCTATTCAGTGCGGGTCAGCTTAATGGGGCGCACCTCTACCACGAATCGGACATATCCTCGATTGACGACGAACTTTTCTGCCGCTTTTCGAAATTATGTGGTGGTACGAAACGCGCCTCATTGCATAAGCATCACTATCCGACTTTGCTAAGGGAATTATGCCCCCAGGGAGGTCGGCTTCACTTAGTGACTCATTGGTCCACAACGAAAATTTCATTTTTTCGCCGTCATATAGCACAGCAGGAAAAATTACTTTGACAAACTGACGACCTTCGAGTGTTTCGTTTCATAGTCGAAGAAGTAAAGCCGTCGAAGCTTTCTCTATGCCGCGGTCACATTTATCCCTGCCACAGGGGAGCCTCGCATGCGCGCTCACGCGACAATCGGAACACTCCGATGCATTTTCGTCACGCCGAGTTCGACTAATCTCCGAGTGAAGAAATATGCGGAGAACGGCTTGCTCCGTTTACCGTCGACAGCTCCGGATGCTGAGTATGACAATCAACGGTCACCCGTCGTCGGGACCTAAATACACTGACCTATTGAAGCCAAGACAAGCGAAATAAATCAAGCAACAGAACAAAGATGGAATGCATTTGAAAAGAGGGCGAAATAAGACTTCGTCTCATATTGATGGCTAAAGCAGATTGGTTCTCATAGGCGGTACATGGTGCGTTTCTCGATCGTTTCGAGGAGACAAGCTCACCAGACGAAAATCCCATTGGTTTAGGTCTGCGGCCGGTTTTTGCGCGTCTTTGCATACAGCGATTGGTACAAACGAACGAGGTCAGAACTCTGCATTAGTGTTTCTGCCGTCACGCTTGGTCGGTTGAAGTTGGAAAGAAGTGTGGGACACGCTGCCTTGGGGCTGCGAGCACTCTGTGGCCAAAAGCAGCTTCGAGGAAATCAGAGTGGGTCGTGTCGAGCGACAGTCGCCAGCATGGCAACGTGGAAACGCACCGATACCGTCCCAATTGCTCGCTGCCAAAGATCAAGCATGTTTTTTCTATGGAAATTAGATTTTCCCTCGCAGGTAGGCAATACCACCCCCTCCTTGGAACGCGTGCGCGTCGTACGAAACATGGGTGGATGTGTGTGTGTGTGCGTTTGTGTGCAACTGTCGTTTCTATAAATTTGTCTATTCATGTGCGCGCGTTCCGCCAAGCAAAGGCAACCATTTAGCGCAAGCGAGTTTTGCAGATCCATTGGAATGGATTGCGGTGGCTGCTTCTTCTTCTTTGAGTGCGTTTTTGATCGAATTTCATAGGCTGGTGAATTGGACGTGGATAAAAGTATACACACGTGTAGCTTAAACGTGCAGGAGGGTGCGAGTGCGGGAGGGTGCTGGTTATCAAGGTGGATCGTACAGCCGAACAACTGCGACCGACAAACTCAGACGAATAGAGTGCGCCGATGAACTGAAAATTCACATCATTTAGTTCTCAAGTAACCAAACTTTTTCACTGGGGGCAAACAAAGAAGAGTGGCCTATAATGGTCATTGGGCGGAAAAATAGAATTGCTTCATCTTGTAGGAAGTCTCGAGGAGCGCAATGAAACCTGATATTGACAGCAACGAACAATTTTTAAAGTTGTTTTCAATTCTACATGCGCCGAGGTGGTCGCAATCTACCTTTAAGTAACGCGAAAGTCTCTAAGCACACCTGATCTTGTGCGTTTGCGTGCGCCTTGCAACCGAAGGAAACGCCTAGGCCGTACGGGTTCGAGCCCCGCCATTACACATTCACATTTATGGGGTTCGC
>MNPL01010473.1:0-19677 GCA_002081605.1 Tropilaelaps mercedesae
TATTATTATTATTATCATTATTATTATTATTATTATTATTATTATTATTATTATTATTATTATTATACGATGTAGATCTCCGTTATCGAAAAGACGTACACCAAACCACGAATGGCCGTACTTCGTGACAAAACACGCAATATGAAACAACGTAATCCTCTTGTTGGTAACCGAGGCGCAAAAGGCGACAAAACATCGCAGTCAAAAGTACCGCTTGCCAAGAATGCGTGCACAAGCCATGTGAATTCATCACCCATTGTAATTTCTAGTAATTCACTACCGGAATTCTAACAGCCTGTCAGCCTAAAGTGACCGATTAAATGATGTGTTTTTTAGGGGCACGGAAAAACAGCACGTAATGGAGAGTTACGTCCGGGCGGCTCTCTTAGGAACGAGACAGTGCGAGGTATGAATTTCATTTTTTAATCGGAGCAATAATGCGCAAACAACGTGAACAAATGACTACCCTAAGGCATAAGTGAACAAAAATTACGTTGCTATGTACAGAGTGAGACGCCTCACAACTGTGCGAGCATTGTAGATCCTTGTACCCCTAGTCCAGACCCAAACGATTCTACTTAGGAGCATTAAAAGATAGTCTACTTTTCAACTTTGAAAGCTATAAAAGTCAAAGAAGTTTCGTTTTTTGAAAACTATCGGCACGCTGTCTACTATTTGCTACCATGTTATCACTTAGAATAAAAAAGGCGTTTCTTGTAGCTACTAGAGCTAGCACAGCTGTACGTCGAACTCTATGGCTTTAAAACGTTTTTTATTCGCACTAAAATCCTAAAAGCTAAGTTCGTGTCCTTACTCATTCATCCAATTTAGCTTTATCCTTTAAATCGGATGGATCCATTAGAAGCTTCTTCACCATATTTCCGTGCATTCGACTGTTAATTATACACCGTCTTGATTGCAATTTTCGTCCTTATCACTCGAGATGTTCACTGTTTTACACGTGTTCACAGTAATTTTCCAGAAGTGCTGTAAGGTTTGAAAATTGCTACTGGTTAAACCTATGGCAGCTAGGCCTTTTTCTTGTAGTTCTCTTCGGTTTCTCCGCCCGAAATTTGGCATGTGCTGAATGCGTCAGCTTGTCTCCCACATAGGCATTTTTCCCACTGCCTATTTGCCCTATTTGCGTTGTCCGTGTATATCGTAGCGAGTAGGTTGTATAACCATCACGTAGGTATCCTTCACGTACGAGTGAGAGAATGCAACAAAGTTAAGGACAAAATCGCTAGTGTCCGTTGGCTAACGCCACGTCTGTCGCCACTCTGTCGCCACTATCTACGTCAATTGAATCTTTGTCATTGCCACCGTCATCCATTCAGCCCTTCTAAACTGTTATCTCCTTCATCGATTGCGTTCTTGTCTATTGAACGGCATCCTTTTCTCCCAGATTCGTACAACCATTTGGCTTCTGTTCCCCGGTGGTATTTTCCTGCTTGAAGCGAAGTAAAAAGACCGCGTTCTTTCGACGTCCTGTGCTTACGGGCCTGACTCCGGGGTTGCAGTCGAGCTGTGCAACTTCCTAACGTAAGAAAAAAACAAGAAAAAGGATAAACGGGGACCAGTTGAACGACGTGATGAATCTTTCCGCCTCTCCGACAAGAAATGTTGAAGAGTTTCGTCTTCTCCAGGCCGGAACACAGGCATCCGGCGTTGTTAAGGCTCTCCTCGTTTGCCGAGGGTGCAACCTGGCAGTCGACGCCCTGGTTCGCGTATGAGCTTGCTCGGCATTGTTTTATATGCAGACAAACAACGGTGGAGTGGCAAAGCTTAGCAATGCTGGCAGCTGGCGTATGCTGACGCGAACGGCACGCCGCATTCGAGTTCGTCGTTTCTCTCAGTGTAAGCCAGCTTTCCGTTGGGTTGGCTTGAGTATCAAACGGGCGCAGCCATACTCAACGAATAGAAAATAGTGCTTCATCATTGCTGTACTGGGTCTTACCTATCGTACTGGGTGTCAGATTCTTGGAAATTTAATTCAAGGAAGGTCGAACTTCACGTAGTGAAGCTGTCCTTAACGAGTGGAGATCTAAGGAATCACTTGAACAAACCAAACAATTTTGGAGGCTTTCGCCCTTAGTCGTACCAGGAATTCGTGTGCTAAAGCTAGTTTCCGAGGTGTTCATAAACGCTACCAGAAACTTTTCCTAGACGTCAATCTTATCGGCACGGTTTACATTATTATTGTGATCAATATTTAGTTATGCTACTTCCGAAATATCATTAACTCAAGGACGTTTAAATCGGTAATATAATTGACTTCAATTTTATATCTATTAGAAATGTTTACCAAGTTAAAATCGACCGCGCGTTCTAGAAGAGGTGAACTTGTCGTCGCCAAGGCCCACAGATATATGTCGGCCTTGACGTTGATGCCATGACAACCTTATCTGTTATACTCATGACTACTGCGTCATAAGTTGAATTGATTTGTCTGTAAATAGTCGTCTTGAGTCAAACTGTTTCAAACGACCTATCGAATGTGCTACACTAAAACAATACACATTCTCTTTTCTAGGCCCAGATTAGCGAAGCATTCCAAAATCTGCTCGATCCCGACTCTGACCGCACTCTCGTCCGGTTCTCGTTTTGTCCTTGGCTGAACATCAGCTCGTGTGACGTATCCGAAAAGGCGCAAAATTATTACCTAATCGTCTATAATCCGTATAGCAAGCCCCTGAAGTCGTATGCCAGGTAAGACTGATTTCCATCGCTGAAAAATTTTCCTATATTTCATATAAGTTCCGCGCCGCTTGCAAAATCCCCATTTTCCAGTCAACCTCGTTTCAGATATTGATTCAAATACGTTACATTGTTCGTATTTTTATCACATCTGATAAAATGTGAACACTAGCTCCTGATAGATGGCGCGGATCTACGCGTCTTAGACGGCTTCATTGAGTCGACGTCTTCTGAAGTCTAACTTAAGCTACTTATAATTTTCTGTTGACATATACAAGCGTACTGAACGAATTTCTACGGCGTCATGTTAACTGCAATCTCTGCAAGTAGAAACAACGGATGGGTCGTTTTTATTGTTTCTAATGTGAAGGCTGACGTCTATCCTAGGCAGAACAACAGCGGGGTGGTGTGTTTACTCGATTAACGCAAGCGTTGAATCACTGGCCTGTACTACGTGTCAAAACTCTCATTGACTCTGTGATGATAGGTGGTCAAGTCATCACGGCAGAACTGGTATGGTATTGATCGGCCCCAAGCGTTGACGTTCGACGTTCGCTTCGCAGAGCGAATTTCTGTCTGAACATTTAGCGCAACCAACTGCTAGACCATCTTGTACAGTTTAGATTTGATCATTGGCCTTGATGCTTGTTAAGGGTCCCTCCCGTTGTGGCCATAGCGCCGTTACATTTGATGTTACTGCGCCACTTGGTCGGGGTCCACCTTCTAATAGAACAGGGCTATATTAACATTACAGGAGAGTCTATAATATTAGGCTATCGAAAGGCGTCTCTTGGTAAGATTTTGGCTGGACGTCGTAAACGACTGCAGTGATTCCAGTGATATATACGACCAGTTTGTCTTATATTGCTCACGAACTTGTGAGGCTGCTTATTCCTGTAGAGGGCAGAATTTGAAGCCATCGACATCTCAAGAATCAGGCTGGCTCTTTGGGCCAGCTTATGAGAAAAATTTCGTCTCTTTCTTTCTCCTAGTATAGAAGTTAAAAAAGCCACCAGGTGGCTCAGTTATCTGGAGGAGTCTGGATTTTCATAATTCAAAGGGGTGTTTTCGCTACGTAGACGAGCGAGTGTGAAGTAAAATGAATATTATCGCTTCGGAGATAGGTGGCAGACGTACTTTTCATAATACTGAAAAATCTCAATTATTCAGTGAGTTTTTTTAGCGATGTTTGTTACTGGACAGTCGCAAACAAACATTAGGGCTCTCGCCTCCACAGTCCGCCAAAATTACAGAGGAAGATGTCGTACATAACTCCACTTCTTGGTGGTTAACCGCAGGCCACAGCTCAAGAAAGTGACACCATTAGGCGTGTGCCACCCGAGTTTTCGAAAATATTATGCTATGGGTGTAATACTTCATCGCCTAATGATGACGCAACCCTGCCGACTATCAGTTTTTTATAGACTGCCTCTAATATCTGCATGTACAATCGACTTTGTAAACTTAACATCATTGAACAGTTTGTAAACATTTATCATAACAATCTACATGGCCGTTGTACGACAGTGTTTACGAAAAGCCACAAAAACGGGTGAGTATAAACGATATGCTCGCGTAGTCTGCTTTTGTCTTACTTTCACAGTGGACCTGTTTCCGCCCTTGGCTAATAAATGTTTACATTGTTTATGGTCCGTATATGCCAATATCAGGCTGCCTGTGGAGCACCCCGGCTACCAAGTGCTGGAACAGCCGCCACGCGCTGTTCCCTTGCAGATAGCGCCGGTCGACGACGGAACTTTGCGTATCCCCGAACGCCGATCCATTGCCCGGCAGAGTCTCGTCTTCCCGGTTTATATTCCCCCGATGGGTATCAAAGTCTACAAGGTACGTCAACTATAACAATTTTCCACGGTGAATTATTCAGCAGCACAACAGCAGACCGTTTTCGTTCTTCATATTAGTGCCGACCAACGCCGATGCTGTGTACGCCGCCTGCGTTTACCGCCACCTCCATAGGGTCATGCCTGACTCGTAATGTCGACCAGTTCGGTTGGTCAGCATTTCTCTGGTCGGACGCCACTTCAAAGGGGAGGCCTTTTTCTCACCCACTTCTGATTTCTGCTTTTGTCCTGACCCTCCTTTTGCACCGCCTTTTACTCCCGTTTCACCGACCTATTCAGGTTGAAGCCATCGAAGAAGGTTTACGAGACTCCGCTGACTCCGTTCTCCTGCCGGTAGATTTGGACGAATACTCCATCGAGAACGAGTACTACAGACTTGTCGTCGACCCAACGAAGGGAGTGGTCAGCACGGTCGTACTGAAGCATCTCAACGTTCAACTTCCGTTCCGACAGTCGATATGGAAGTACTACGCCTACCAGGTTAGTCTGCAACTGCGATGGGGCCTCCCTTCGAACGGGAGTTGGCGCTAGCTAAGAACGATGCTCGGCTGATTTGGTGGCGTGAAATTCGTTCACGTTTGTTGATCGATGATTGCGCCCTCCCGTTTCCGGTCTTAGATGTGGTAGGTGTTCCACTCTCTGACGGTGACAACCGCCGTCACGAGCTTCGGCCCTCGGCTAGTGCATCGTTGGGTTTTTTTTCGTTAAACTGATGGCCTCAATTTCCCTTGGTTGTCTTTAATAAATCATGAAAACGAAACGCTGGAAAAAAAAAACTTCTTCCTCCCGCAGATCCCCTGGACGAACAGAGATGACGTCGAAGTGTTTTTGGCCCCTTCGGGGCACTTCTGCCCTCCGTGAGATGTCTGCCCCCTTAGGCGGATCGACGGCTAGGGGCTTTTTACTGCTATGCCTTTCTGGGTCTGCAAATGCCCTAACCGATTTGGGCGCCTCAAAAGCGATTCTAATGTACACAATGAACGCACGCAAAATAGACGCTGAACAACATGATCAGGTCATTAGAAGTGAATTTCGCGTGTGCTCGATTTGTCTTTGCCCAACTCTGCTTCTGTTTGCTGCGGTTGTTGTTTGTCTCGGCCTTCGTGCCTACTTCTTCACATGCCTCGGACGTCGTAGCAATCTATGACGTCCATGGCGTGTATGTGTACCAGCAGGTCTGTTTCTATGTAACTGTCTAGGAAACTATTGCTTAGGGTGCTAACGGGTTGGTTGCATATGGCCGGTCACTGAGCGACGTTCGTCTCTGTCGAGTTCCGGATGACCGTAGCAGTCATCGTAGGAGCAGGTGTATGGGGTGTAGCAACAATGGTGGGCCCCGCCGAAGGCTATAAATAAAGTTGAGCTTTACGTGACGCTTGACGCCTACATCAGGTAATGAGCGCTTGTTCGTCGTAAACACGGCCACGCGCCCATAGCGACGGACGAACGCGGCCCGACAGCGCGCACGGTAATAACGACACTGCGTGGCTATGGAGAAATGCTATGGAGAAGTTAACAGCCGAAGGCGACGACAGGATACGAAAAGGAACGAACGGTTGGCATTTCGAAGCGTCGTAGCCCTACGATACCTCAATCCTCACGCCTCAATCCTACAGGTGTCCATTTGTGGCGAGAGCTTTTAATTAGCTTTGGGATTCGTTGTAAAACAAAAATATCTATTTTGCTTAGGGTAAGGCGTCAAGGAATTTGGAGCTATATTGGACTCGATTGGGAGGGGCATCCGACACGGTGGGGTACAATTGCCCTTCTTGTTAGGCTACTGATCACACATTCAGTAGCGAATGACTTACAAATGTGGCTTCTTTCCTTCCGAATGTCGACGTGAGTCACGATGAACTCGTTCTTCATCATGCGCGGTGCACTCTCAATGTTGTTTAGAACGCCAACGTTTTTTTTAACTACGACGGTGCCATCGAGGTGCGCTATGGAAGCCTGGCTATTTGTTGCGTCGTATAACCTTTAAAAACAATCTCTGTTTTGCGACTCGTCTAATACGAACCCTTAAGGCCTAAAAGCCAAACTTTGCCCCAAGAGACGTGTCGAGTACTGTTGTTTACATCGCAAAAGCCCTCCTGCAATCGAACCCACAGTGACCGTCGAAGTGGGCTGACGTTTTATTCAGTTCGTCCCAGGAACAACGACAACCATTTGGTTAAAGTGCCATAACTTGAGCGAGGTTGTCCGATACGGTCCCAGACATCTGAGCGCTTGTTGCGCGCGTTTGGCGTCATGTCCTTGCGTAACGCAAACTGCAACAAACTTGTGGACCGACGCCGATCACGAGTTCGTCCAATCGTCAGACGCGTGGAGTTGAGACGTCGCTGCTGCGCATTTGAACAAATTCAGAAGCTCCGAAGTTTCGCGCGCAATTCACCGTCATGTTCCTGAGCTTTCTAGCGCCCTATAGTTGTACTATTGCAGTTTTGACGAGGGGCCGTACGAAATAAATAAAAGTAAGTTTGAAACCGGTCTCTGTAGACGGCGCCAGAGGTGGCGTAGGCTTGCTATGAATTGAAATCAACGAACATTTACTACTAATATTCGTCCTCCTAACGACAATTCAGGGAACGCCGACTAACGCTCGCTGCTATGTTTTCTTCTACGCCATAGAATTTCGGAGAATTTGGAGCAACTCGTCATACTGTCAAGATCAGACAAGGTCAGAAGGTCAGTCCTGTCGAAGCGTTGGCACTTCTGCATCTTTTCAGCTCAGTCATATGGCACCTCGGGCGAATACACCTGGCCCTACCTCCACATGACAATGAGGTGCTTTTGGGGTTACACTAGACCTTGACTGTTGGCAATTTTGACACGACAATGGCAATTGGCTTCGTCATTAGCCTACGCGGCATGGCCATCTGAACTCTGAGAGATGCGAGTTTACGTCTGTCTTTTGCGAGCGCGATACTTTGCGGTTATTGTGAAGATACCTGCTTGTAGCAACCGTTCCCACCAAATGGTGCAGGCCATCACCTGTGGCCTGACCCAGCATTTCAAGTTTGAACGACCACACTCCATCTGCAGCTCAACCTGTCTTGACCTCAGCTGTATCTGGTGCAGGAAGTGCTTCCCTAGCGAGGGGTCGACACCGCCGAAACACGAACCCCATAATTGACGTCGAAAAGAGAGACCAGAACTGACTCGTACGCCGGTATGAGTTTGTAGTCCTACTCGTGAAACACGAACTGGTTCGGCCACTCGCATCTCGGGTTGACTTGTTTGTAGCAGCTTATAGCAAAAGATGCGCCGCTCCCTTGCTCGTTCACGTCAGCCAGTGATGCCTTAATGCTAAACTGACTGTTCGTCCTTTATTCGATATCGACTAAATGCGGCGTATGCTCGATCGTCGAGGCCCGTCACTACCGGGCTACTCCTGTCTAACGGCCGTGCGTTCTACGGAACCTAGCAACGTTGAATGTTTGCATAGCTGGCCAAGCCCCTTCGATACATTTTCGTATACTCACTCTATCGTATTCGAAAGCCAACGGTGCTGCCAGCTGGCGAGCTAACACAATTATCGAAATTACTCGTCTCGCTGTCTAGTAGACAATAATTGAGTGTGGATTGGAGAGGAGGCGAGGAGAGACTATGGCCGTGGTAAACACGGATAACTGTAATTATAGGACCTCGTTCCTGTCTATGCTCAATTACACGGAAAAGCCACATAGCTCAGTGGATATTGTTGTGTTTAGACACAACAATCTCCGCTGGACTATTGGGCTTCTGCCAACATGTTTTGACTTTATATGACCGTGTGTACACGTCGACGACGTACACGTGTACACGTTCAACGGTAGCCATTCTCCGCATGTTCGATATCACGGATGAGTGGATAAGTTCGTTTCAGCGTACGTCCAGTAATCTTCTTGCACGTATGGAACGTTCATTGTGGTGAACTGCGGGAAGTTCTCGAGTGCAGGGGAGTCCTGTCCAGTCCGGATCGTACTGAGTGGTTTGCACTGCTTCGTACGGACTATTCGCGCTAAACTACGGTGTCGGAATTTGCAGTGATTAGGTCACAAGAGATTTGTACAGGAATATCCAAAAAGAACGACGAAGTGAAAGACGACGAAGGGAGGACGTGAGGTCGTGTGCAACATCACCGGAAAATGACTTCGATTTGTGAACAGCCGTTTAGTGAAATGTAGCTTTTGCAACAAATATAGTCAATACCACCACAGACTTTTTTTAGGGCTAACCATCAGCCAACATTTAACGTCCACAGTAGCGTTTTTTGTAGTACTTCTTGACTCACTACCTGACCATTTGAATCACGGCAAGAGAAACGTATATACCATAAAAATGACAATAGCTAGTCGAAAGATTGAGTACCGACCAGCGTGAGGATCAGTTCCGCTGCTTGTATCTGAGATATTCACTTGCCCCCCCTCGTATTATTGTCAGCATGTGCATTATGAGGTGGGCTGCTAGATATCGGAACGACTATCAAGAAAAACGTTAAGTAAATATGTGTACACCCGAAAGAAACACAGCTTCTATAAAGCAAAGCTTGCACCGGAGCCTCGTCTGAGCTTGCGGCTTCTTGCTTGCAGTTTATCGACTGCAAGGATACAAAAATTAAGGTAGAAAAATGTGCTCGATTTTTATACGGAGCGCTTGCGTCACATTTAGGGGAACACGATGCTTGATTAATTGGAGTTTTGTCCACGACTTCTGGTGACACCCACAGGTCCAAAACAATTCGAGGCGATTATATACACCTGTGTTATCCACAAGTGCGGCTTAGGCAAAAGCTGTACTGAACGCAGTTCAAACAACGTTTTGATTCACGATAAAGTGCATAGAATACCGGTATACAAGTTCATCCAGACGAGATAACAAGGATGTTGAACGATATGTCGAAACGTCGAATATCCGCTCTGCTGGTCTGTTTCACGGTAATTAAAGGGGTACGCTCGCCGTTCTGTGCTAAGGACCGCTTCCGCGTTATTTCGCTTCGCAACCTTAAATAACGAGTCAAACAAGCCAGGGAAATGAGCCACCAGTTAAACTCGAGCAGGTGACCAGATTCGCGTACACTATATATAGCTACTTACTCTTCGACTATCGTCACGACTAGCTTGTATCAGCGAAGGTATTTTTAGGGCTGGCCGCTAGGCAACGTTTAACGTGCGCGTTAGCGCTTTCTACATTACATCGTAGAACAGATCACCCCATATAAATGTGCAGCGGCGGAAATCGAACCCAGGCACCCCACACCTACCCGTGTCTCTCACTCTCTGAAATCACCTCAAGGTGCACGCGAATGCACCCCAAACCAGCTCGAGCTCGATACTCCCTGTACTATCTGGCCTGTGCTCACCTCACGTCTAAATGTTGGCGGTTGGTCAGTTTTGCAAATATGACCTAGCGTCGAATAATGTTTCTAGCAGGAATAATCATTCTGGAAAATTCTTGGGCAAACCCGAGTAGCGCTCCTCGATGCAGCCAATTGCGGACGAAAGGTCTGCACAGTTCTCAGCCGTGAATCAGAATAGATTCTGCAGCAGGTGGGAGCTATTAAATGCATATTCCTAATGAAGAACTATGAGCATGAATGTGTATAAGATTCATGATATGTCGAAACGTAGGCGTCAATCACAGCCATTCACTTATTTATTCGCCTATTCAGAGCAACTGGATTCATCGTATTCAAGTCATAGTCAGAACGCGCATGGTGAACATGCGGTGCGGATCCTGTGTCCTGAACGCAAAAGCCTGGAAGGGGACAGCGTTCCGACTAAGACCGTATGTCACAGAATAGCTGCAGAATCGTTTTTAGCATTTGCTTTTCTTTTCGCAGTATTCAATGAGCTGGAGTGAGGAGAAGCCATCAGGAGCCTACGCGTTCAACCCGTACGAAGATAATCCCGTGGATATGGCGCGAAAGGTGCCATTCCGCATCGTCAAAGGTGCTCTGGTGGAAGAAATTCATCAGGTATTCGATTCCTGGGCCACTCAGGTGATCCGACTCTACCGGAACGATGAACGAATCGAGTTCGATTGGACCGTAGGACCTATCCCATTTGAGTGAGTTTCGTAGAACGTTGTTCATTGGATCTTTTCGTTATTAATATCGCTCGTACCATCGATCTACCTATATACGTGTCCTATCAACAATGGACGTACAGAAATATAGGATATTCACTCAACAGAGATCCGAGAAGCTGACATCTCTTTCAGTAAAACACCATATTCGTGCTGCATTAAACGCAGATGTGCACATGTGGACAAAGTGTCGAGTAGGTAGCAAGTTAGCAGATCTGAAGTATTGAATAGAACGAAACACCATTTCACAGTTCGCTATTCATTGTCTCCAAGAAAAGCTTTTACGTCCGTAAAATTCTATAAAAATGCATGGACAATTTCCAGCCAATTTGGCGGTGTCTTCTTTGTTTACGAATCGTCGAGGTGGCAACTCTGCTTGCGGAAACGCAGACTTCAAGCAAGAGACCTTACGACTGGAACTTGTTCGAATTGAGTTTACTTGAAAAAAATTCGTTATAAGGCATCGGGAATTTTTTGAGCAAGATATCGTACTGATCAGTTCGAGTAGCTAGGTCTGAAAAAGAAATTATTTTCTCATTATGCTCAAATAATAGTATATGATTAAATGAAGAACAGTGTCTTGCAGATTAGCAACCCTAAGCGTGGTTGCCTGGGGATTGGCTTCACGACGTGGTCGCTTTCCGGAGCGACACAACGAAGCGTCAAATAAAAGCAAACAGGTTGCAAGAAATGCGTAAACACATTTTCCATTTCCCGCCCAGCGTACCGCAATGAATATTGAAATGGCTTATACATGCATAGAGCTCGTTTGCTGTCCGCATTCGTGTGGCACGGCCAAACAGTGCCACGATAGAGCTAAAATGTTAAAATGAATCCCAACAAACCCTCGTGGACGGAGCGAAGCGGTGCAACATTGGTTGCAATGGGTTGATGAGAATTCTAGAATTTGTACGTATATATATATATATATATTGTATATAGTACCTTTGCTGGTTAGCGCTTATTGGTCTGTTTCTCTTTATCATTTTGGGGCAGCAAAGTATTAGTGAACAACGACCGCGCCTAGTACCGCTATAAACACAACATCTACATTATAAACAGAAGAGTACTTTACAGTATCAGATGTGAGCGGTGAGTAGAAACAAGGCACCTTGGCCTATCCAACTGGACGTGCACATACAGACAATATTCACCCAATATATCAGCATTTCGTACATTGAGAGCGAAATTTTGTCGGACAGCATCTATCGATCCCTAAAAGCCGCTCGAAATTTCCCTGCCACGCGCACGCACCCGACCCTGGAAACGGCCACACCTGTGTTGTGTTTTCACCTTCTGGCCACTTTGTGTAGGCTTCGGGGAGAAGGAAAAATGCCTTTTGTCTGGCTGACGCTGCCTTCGGGAATCTGCAAGGCGGGGGCAAACGGCGGCAGGAGCAGCTTCTACCGATGCAGGAGACCCTCCATGCGAAAGGGGGCATTTGGGAGGGAGAAGCGAATGGATCGGGTAAAAAGCGTCAGCCTTTCCCGCAAAATTGGGACGCTTAGCGGTGCAAAGTGCAAAGCATCGACCACCCTATGCGGCCTCACCAATTCGGGCGATAGGGTCGTCGAGAGCCCTATGGCGACCCTTTCCGTTCAAACGGCCGACGTTCGAAGGCAATCTGCGCATCGGCCGCCCCTGCCGCCGCCCCTGCCGCCGCCACAGCGGACTACGGCTTCTACTAGTGGCCGACGTGTGAACGCCGCCGCAACCTTCCTGCGTGCCCTTCAGAAATCGCTTTGGAATTTCACAATTTCCATTGAGCGCGCTGTGTGCGTACAACTTCGAGAGTTTATGCGCCGCGCTCTTCACTCGGTGAACCAGAAGGGAGGTATGGGGCAGGACGCGTGGAACGGGGAAGAAAAGGCAACGGATGTTCTTGGTAATCGTAGACTGCGTTCCACCGTAATGAAATGAAACAGAAGTGACTGGGTCGCAGAGGGCAGCGGGGACTCCGGAGGACGGCGGGGAGCTCCGGCCGACGCCAACATCGAGAGTTTGAGCTCATAGCGGAGTGGCGATTGCGGATTTGATGAATGAAGCCACATTTATATATACATATATTTACGCTATCGACTGAGACGAAGTCGATTCGATTTCAGAGACGAGAAGGGCAGCTTCGGTAAGGAGATCGTGCTCCGTTTTGAATCGAACCTCATCAACAACGGCCGCTTCTTCACTGATTCGAATGGACGCCAGGATATTAAAAGAGTGTAAGTTTCACGTTATGCTCATGTCTAACTATTCCATAATAGAATTCAGCAATATAGTCACCAGGCGTATTAGTCCATCACCCGACGGCTAAATAGGTTATAGGGAATTCGTCAGTTGGCAAGTTTAGTCGTCGCCGAAGTTCGTCACAGAGAATTCGTCTATTGGCGACCTTGAGTTCCATGTTCTATTTGTTAATACGTTTTACCTAAACGATGCTGACACGTGCAGATGTCCAAAATGTGGACGTCTGCGCGCAACGATCTGCTCTGGAGATCACGTTAGCGTTGATTTCGGCTTCGTTAGTGTAAATTAACGTACTAGTTTCGTACATTGATCGATGGAAGCTTCGGAAACTGGAAACGTACCGTGGCTTTCTTCAAATGATGGTCAGCCCTAAATGCGTATACTTGTGCTTTTATTCACGAAATATGTTCTCAATAACCAGTGTCCTTTTACTTAACACTATTGAAATAGGCGTGACGCAAAACATCCGTGGCGATATAACATGACTGAGCCGATCGCCGGTAACTATTACCCCGTCGTATCCTGGATTCACCTGCAGGACAAGCACAAGAACCTCCAAATGACTGCGATACCGGACCGGCCACAGGGCGGAAGTAGTCTCAAGGACGGCATGATCGAACTTATGGTACGTCCCAGAACTCCACCGCACATTTCCAGGCTAGAGGTCATCACTCTTACATTTGTCGTGTTTTCAATTCTGGGAATAGACGCAGTAACCGAAGGCTCAAGGCCTTTTTCTGAGTTAAGTGTCCGAACAGATTGAACCTCAAGACCTCACCACCTATTTTCCAACATGTGAGACAAACTAATGCTAATCCTACACGTGCTTAGGTGCATCGACGACTCCAATACGACGATGGGTTCGGAGTAGAAGAACCTCTGGATGAGCTCGGCATTGACCGGCAAGGCTTGATAGCCAAAGGGAAAATCTTCATTTACATCGACGAGATCGCCAATGCCCAGCGGCGGATGAAGCATTTGGCCAACGAGGTATACAAAATGCATCTACAAACGCAGTCGCCAGATCGAACGCTGTATTAGGGTTATACCTGATGAAGTACTTGCACAAGGGTCAGCTGCAACGTCTAGCGGTGACCACATCTTTTTCACACAGTCGTCTTCGGACTACTGAAGCTACGACGCTATGTACAGAGTGCCGCCTTTTGTTGTTTTCTTATAACTCCTTTGGCATAGAGCGATTCAATGCTCGTCATATAGCAGGACCTTTGCGCAAGAATGCGGTACTGAGCGTCACAGTAAAATATTGACGACGGTTTATTGATGGCTTCGTCACCTTGCAGCAAGTCTATCGGCCGGTGATGAGTTTCTTACGACTTCGCTCCAACGATGGGCAACATGTGGCCGAGATGCGAAATCCGACGTTTACGGGACTCGCCCGTTTGCTGCCTGATGGCCTGCATATCATTAGCGTCGAGCCCCTACCAGACCGACGCCTACTCGTACGCCTCGAACATTTGCACGACTCCGGTCCCCCCATCACGGTCGACCTAACGGTGAGTAGATAACCCTTCCTAGGAGAAAATAGCGCACTGAGTTCGATTGACATGGCGGCCGTAAAAATAATGCGTCTGCGTTTCTACTAAGCGCACCTATAGAGTAGACGCGCGTTTAATATTGACTGAAGTTAGCCATTAAGTTGCATCTTCTTCTGTCACCCTGGCCACGGAGTTCACGCTGATTTGCCTATATAGAATTTCTCACAAGCTCGTGCTTGCTTCCGGGCTCGTTTCCTTGTTGCAGCGGCTCTTCACGAGCATTCAAGTGTACTCCGCCGAGGAAACGGTTCTCTCTGCCAACCAATATCTCGACGATTCTCTGCCGTTCCGCTGGTCCACTTCGGAACCTAACGAATCTCGACCCCGGCCGTCGGAGACCAACCTCCAGAAAGAACTACGGCCCGGCGATCTTCGGACCTTCCTCCTAACGACTTCGTACTAGATAAGGGACGAGACGCTTCAGTAAATCACCAGTTAGTTGTTTCGATGTGATCATCAACCAATTTAAGTTTGTGCACGTATCTTGCGGATAGAAGACGGTTTACGCTTTACGAACGCCGAGCGGGTCGGTCTCAGCTGTGGTGGAACTGAACCGGCCGGTCGAAGGAGGCGGAGCGGTGGACGCGCTCACCGTTTGCTGAAAAAACGCCGATAGCGCATTCGCTACATGAATGACCAGAAACGATAAAGAGAGAGACCCGCAACGGCTGAAATTAGCAACAATTCAGGTGGAAACGGTCTTTTGTCGCATATTACGACGGCGACGGAGCATTCTGCGACGAGAGACAAATGTTGCGAGCCATATACATACGATATATTACGAATGTTAGTTGTCATCACCAAAAGTGACCTCTGAGGCGCGGGCACGACTCGAGATCAGGCCGATACTGCTGATCAACTGAGGTTCCTGACCGTCAAGAGGTGCACGAAGGAGATGTCCTGTATGACTTCAGAAGATAGGATAACTACCAAATGAATAGTGTGTAACAACTACGTTGCGAAAAAGGGCTTTTTCAGAGCAAATTGGATAGATACATGGAGACATGTGCATTATATATATATATATATATATATATATATATATATATATATACATGTACGAGATATATGGCAGAGATAGGGAAGCCACATTAATTGAACCCTCTCGAGCAAAGAAGAAGCCGAAGCGCGAAAGGGAGAGGTGGGTATGGAAGGGCGAATGTAAGAGTTAAGAAGGCCTTCACTTTAATGTCAAGTGAACTGATGGTGGTGATTTTCAAAGCCAGCCGTCATGGCCAAATGGGATTCTCGTAGGAACGAACGTCAAAAGACGGGAATCGGCAAGGGTGGACATATTGGAGTGAGTAGCTGATAGGGTATAGGCGAAAGAGCCAGCGAAGAATATAACCACACTAAAGCTAGTCAACCAATTGCAACCGAGTGTTAGCACCAGATGTTGGACAGATTTTGTAATGATATCTCTATGGCTATTACGGTAATGATGCTGCTACCGAAGATGTTTCGGTTCAAGACAAGTTGAGTGACCGCTGAGTAACGATATTGTTGCCTCAGCGGATGTTATATTTGTGAAAAATAAAAATGCATATTTATCCTTAGCAGGCATTGTCATATTTCGTTTGGGTAGATACGAAGAGAGTGACTACGTTTTCCATTCGTGATATACAATCAGGTATTTTTGATACAAATAGAATAGTTAATTAATAAGCCGGTTCGTGTGTATGGATGCAACATTTATATTACACGTGTTCAGAATCATTCCATTGCGAACACATCGGTGCAGCTGGGTAATTGCATCTACTTGTTCTTTCACCATACATCGCCTATTAAAAACAGATATCTGATAATTGAATCTCACTGTGTTACACTTGGTGGGTCATTTTGACCCTGTTGTTTTTTTGGAGCTATTTGTAAGAGCAATCGGCAGCATTGCCAATAACACTATCGTCAGAACTCGTGCATTTAAAAATCCATGGGTACAAATCATACATTAGCATTTTGAATAATGCTGTCAATCTAATATACATCTACGATTCGTTTTTCGGACGATGCCTACAAAGAACTAAACGCCTATCAGTACGGTGATGTCTGCCGCGGCGAGGACGGTACTGGGCCCCTACAGTTGCTACTCACATAGAATAACAGCTACTTGGTTTCTAGCACACGATCGACAGTGGTTCGAGAACAGAACGCTGAAATTACTTCGCCTTTTTTCGACTACGAAGTCTAACTTGTATGCAGAACTTTAAATTGCTTCTCAAATTGCACCTTTACTGAAAAATATAGGGACTTTTAATCCTGAGGAGAGAGAATGAGGGTACCAAATACCACCGCCAATGAGCATATATATTGTACATCGAACGACGCCAAATGTGACCAAGAAGAATATCGCTTGTTTGTTACATCTGTGTAGTGACGTTGTGTGCTATTTCTGTATGATTTACTAAATACATTATGCGGTTATACAACAGTTTTTCTTAGGCGTATTGTACCTGTAGTGGCTTCCGTCATTGGTCGTCATAGCGTGGGATCGAAGTTAAAAGAGAGACATTGTCAATACAAATTTTTATTTTTTCAGCCCTTTCGAGACGCTAACATACGAACTACGTTTAAACTTTATAGTAACTGAGTAAACTGTTCTACGCATGCGAGATGAATAACGGAAACGGTCGATAATCTGAGTACGACAACATTTTGATCTTAGCCTGTCTACCCGTATTCAAAATTTGATTTAACCCTTTTACTGGAAACGGGAAAAAATTAACCTCGTTCGTATCCACGTGTGCATATTTCATGTATATCTATTATCTAGGTTCTGGAGTCAAATTTTGTGATTTGTTCGAAACAAAAAGGCACTTTCAGATAACTCGTTACCATCAAATCTACAGGTGCCTTGTTCCTATGTACTTACCGTGTTGCCGGTCATATATTATCTAAAACTAAAGCTGTCCCTTCCAGTAATGCAAGATTTAACAAATGTCGTTTGGAATAGTGTTTATTTGTTCTCTCAGGGCGGAGTTGTCCAAAAATGTTGTTTCACTTTTTGTGTTCTCCTATGATCTCATCATCTCCAATGAAGTCCTAGGCTGCATTGAAGCTTTCCGACGATGCTACATGCGTACGGGTTTGTGCATTTCGACCAATTTGGTTGCACCACCACTAATCCATGTAACGTATCTCTGTCCAAAGAGTGTCCGTTTTTGCAAATTCACTGGCGCGCAAACAAACGGACAACATGATCGCTCCGTCATTGTAATAAACTTGAGTGGAGATTAGTATACGGCAGATGCCGGCATCTACCATAGAGGTCATGACTAAAGCAATGCTCACTATCACATTAAAACTCAATCGAATGTGTTTGCTTCGAGTGAACGACGCTCCGTACAAAATGGTTGACGGCAGCAACTGAGATCTTAATCCATGTTTGGTGTACCCACTTACACGATTAAGGCCTTTCACTGTTCTAGGTGTACCTAAATCGTGAATTATGTTTCTACGGCGGACCCTAGCAAGCTCTTGGCGATCCCTGTCAGCCGGCAAATAGTCCGTCCCTGATGCGAATTCAGTGCTCATGACTGATCGAACTCATCGAAGTCAGTGAAGTGAAAAATGGATATTCGAAACAATCAAGACGTCGTCAAGCCCAGTCTCAATGACCTTGATGATTCTGAAGGGAATCTGCATGAATCCAGCCACCACGTGCGGAACTTGAAGAACCTCACTCGGATTGGCGGGCGCCAAGAAAATCCCACGAGTAGCGACGGGGACAATAATATAGCGCCCGAAGTGACACGCATCTCAGGTCAGGCTCAAGACCTACGAAAATATTTGATAGTGGAGCCTTACGTACTCCTGACATGCTTTTCCTTTGCCATCAGACTGCTGGTCAACTCGGAGCTGAACATTCAGAAGGTCTGTGTCACTCAATTCAACTTCAGCATCGACGAGTGCCAAGCGATCAGTGGCCATGACTGCTACAGGGAAATTCAGAAGGTCGCCACTGATCTCACTGTTGCTTCCACCATCGTATCGATTATACCTTCGACGGTGATGGGCGTTCTGATTGCGTCGTTTTCCGACAAGTACGGTAGAAGGGTACCAATGATAATCGCGCCTGTTGGATCCGTAGTGGAGATGTTCGCCATCTCGCTGACCGTTATCTTCTTTGATTCGTCGGCATGGTGGATTGTGGTGTGCAACCTGCCGAGCGGTCTGACCGGTGGCCTAATGGTGGCTATATCAGGAGCCTATTCCTACGTCACTGGAGTGACGACAGCGAAAAGTCGTCCATTCCGATTCGCGCTACTTGAACTGATGTTTATCGTCGGCTTTACCAGCGGTACGGGTGCTGGAGGCTACATCTTCAAACATCTGGGATTTCTTCCCATCTACGTGGTGTCGATGTTAACCAACGCAACTGCGATCGTTCATCTCTACTTCGCCATGGACGAGCCGAATCGCAAGACGAAAACAATGACCTACGGCGAAATCGTCCGGGCGGTCTGTTCCCTGGAGAGCATACGCGACAGTGTTCGGACCGTTTTCCGAGAGCGGGAAGGCAATGCCCGGGCGCAGGTGCTGTTGCTCGTACTCGCCTTGGGATTAGCCATGATTCCGATAATAGGCATGGGACCGTTTGCCTACTACTACGTTTCCACACGTTACGACTGGGCGGTGGACACGTACTCATACGTCAGCACCGTCTCAAAGATCCTCACTTCGATGATAACCGCCGTCGCCGTCGAGCTATTAACAAGGACATGGCACGTACACCATCTGGTTGTCGCTCTCATCGGGCTTTTCTCACAGATGTTCGAATATATGATCCGCGGATTCGCGTCCGACCCGTGGCTCTTCGTGGTCTCGTATGCTATCGGGTGTCTCGGCAATTGTGTGAGCATTGGTATACGCTCTCGTCTTTCATGTCACCTCGATAAAAACGAAATCGGGAAAGTATTCGTGCTCCTCACAATTTTCGAACTTAATGCGCCCGTCATAGCCACCTCGCTCTTCGGCTGGATCTATCGCTCGACAGTGGATGGCGCGATTGGAACGTCTTACTTTGTTGCGACGGGCATGTTTGTTCCACCTATCGCAATGAACATCATCATAATCATATGGGGAACGCCTCCAAAACAGCAGGAGCTTCACGAGAGTCCACATGCGGACAGCGTTCATTCTGTTAGTCCTAAGTAACGTGAAGGCCGCTCGTGCTAATGCACTATGACTTTCCTGTAGCAGTACACACTGTGTAAATATCGTATATATATATATATATATATATATATATATAT
>MNPL01010474.1:7487-32233 GCA_002081605.1 Tropilaelaps mercedesae
CCGTCGCAAAGCTCATACGAATGAACCAAGCCACCGAGCTCGACTCTTCTCGACTCTCGACTCTCTCTCTCGTTTGTACAGACCATGTCAACTTCGTTATTCGGTGCCGCCTCTCATACAACGCCTATTACAATTCGACCGAATCGTCGCTTCTTACCGGGAAAACGGATGGTTTCCCTTGGCTACTTACTAGTTCTGACATTTGAAAATATGAATTTGAAAAATGAACATTTGAAACATACAAAAATGTCGCGGAATCTGGGACACACGATGCACTATATAGATATATACATAATCGTTGGAAGAAGCATTCAAAATGTCCGAAGCGTAAAATCCTCAAATTTAATTTCATTCTGCTGTTCCGACTCAGTTACGAAAATAATAAATTTCAACAATTCCAAATCCTAATTCTCAAATGCTTTCTTATTTTTTGAGCATACGGTATTCGAATCTCAAATATAATTATAAAAAGAGCATATAATTTTGATTTTAACGGTCTATTAGTCAATACATCACCTTTACTTGTTATATTTTCGATTCTCATAATTCCTTATAGAGGCATTGTTTCTAATAATTATGCTGATTGTAAGGCTTCAAGAGTCCGACCTCAAAGGTGAAATTTGGACACAAGGCGGCATCGATAATAAAAAAATAGTGAGGGCTTGCTCGGTTTGAACAGTATTCGCGAACAAGTATTTTTAGAACATAATATCCTCTTTAGATTTTATTGAACTTTGAAATACATTCCGAGATGGTGAGAATTTGGATATAATGTAAAGGAAACCTCTTCTACAAAGCAATACTGTGCTCACGATAAATAGAAATGCTGACTTTGTCCTATTCATTAATTGAAGCTTAAAAACCGAGTTTTAAAATTGCTTTGATCTTTTAATATGATTTTGTCTCGCATCTAGAAATGAAACATGCTTCAAACTCTGATTTTTCTGGTGTAGAACTTGGCAATTTTGACTGGTTTTGTCTTGGTTTCAAGTTAATTCCTGGTTTAACATTCCAGATTTTCGCATAAAAACATGCTTTATCATTGCTTTATTCGACTTTCACGTTTCAGCATACTGGAGAAGTTTAATGAAAAGTAATATATAGTTGAAAAGGCTCTTCTCAACGGCATCATGGCTTAGAATTGTAGAAAACAAAGTATATATCACCATGAATTTTTTCGAGTGGTGATAAAACTATTCTGAACAGGTAAAAAAAGGACTAATCTTTCGTATCAAAATGTTTACTTGTTAATGGACCACTGAATTACGTTTTTTTTTAATTATAGTTTAAGTTTTTTCAAGCCAGAGCTTGAACGTCGTCGTGAAAATTGCCTCTCGCCTTGTTCCAAACTTGCAGTATCTCCCTGTGTTGCCTTTAGCATTCGGCCCTGTTCGCCCATTTTCCACGCTTGTGGAGTGGCACTCCTGCCTTCTCTTTTCTCTTCGCTGCTATGGCGGCACTTGTAGTCATGCCACTCTCTTTTGGTCCTCTGTTGGATTATGACCAGTGATCCGTGAGCTGCGCTTTACATGCTGCCGGCGTGTCCCTTCTTCTTGTCCAGTTTCCCGTTCGGTTTCATATCCCATCGTGGTGCTTTGGACCCTTGAGTCCTGTTCAACAAACCAGAGCTTTATCATTCGACCTGCGTAGTGGATCCCCAAGCACATTTTTGTTCCTCCTGCTTTCCGTGTGCTCTACGGTTAGACGACTCGTTTTGAGAGTTACGTCACGAATCCAGGAAAATTTGAAAAGGAAAGGAAAGAGGCACTATTCATATGTTTCATATGACGCCTATGTGGCTACTCGGCTCACACTGCATATCTATGGCGTATCGGGAGTTTCCTGCTGCCACAAGCGCTTGAAAGAAGAAGCTGAACGCGAGGGAGAGAGGGTAGTGGTGGCGACTTGGAACGAATTCAGGTCCTGCAATAAAAGAAAACTTACATCATAACATAAAGTACTACAAAGATACAAAACCCGAACATACGCCAAAGATAACACTGCGTACCACAAAGGAACGACAACAAACACGTTTGTATTTCATATTTACCTTCACAACGTGCAGGATCAGATACATATTTTTGGAAAAGCTTGCATGACTTTAGTGACCTCCATATTCCTTTTTAGGCACCACTAAAATTTACAACACTATATACGATTTGGTGAAAACTAGTTGTTTTAAACGTAAAGTTGATGTAAAATATGCAATTGACGTAATACGCTAACCTTTTTTAAATTGCCGATCACACTTGTGTGCAGCAGGTTTTTATTAAGTCAATACAACTTCTTGAACAAATGAATTATGGAAAAGCGAATGCTCGCGTTTGTAGCGAAATGAACGATAATCATCAAATAGAAAGCTTACATTACATGCTCCAATTAAGTTATACAAGAAGCTCAATCTAGTTAATCTTGAGGGAATCAGGTACTACCGAGCAACTTTTAACTTGGATTTTGCTCGAAGGATGTCCTGACGACAGAATTCTTCGAATACAGACAGATACGTGTTTTCAAAGATATATAGCGTAGTGCGAAGCAAGAATTGTTCCTTCCTAATATGACAAGGTTATGACTGAAGCCACCGCGCCATTTAAATCTAGTTGACCTCGTTAATCTAGTTAAGCCTCAATGGGTAGGCATCCTACCTTGATATAATATTTCTTTCCTAAGATAGCTATAACTTGTTGCAAAAGCGCAATATTCTTCCCTTCCATGTACTGGCCTGTTACAGGGGTACGTAAGACAGAACACATACATTAAATAGTTATTTAAAGTATTAGGAGAAATAAAATAGTATTGAAATGATTAATATTGCATAAAAGTATGTTATACATAAAATGGGAATGCGAAATGACAGACGCGATATTAGGATTCCTGTCCAGTAACGTACAGCGCACTCTCATTTTTTGAGTGCATGCTCAACATGGCTATTCTATCTAAAATTTCTTTGAAATGTTAAGAGGTCGGCGCAAGCACCCAGCCCAGGAGAGTTCACAATCGACGTAAGGTTTGCAACTACGGGATTTGGAGTACTTGTTTTTTTATTACTAATAGGACTTCATTAGGTTCGAGGTATTTTCACCAGTCTCACAGACTCTTTCAAAGTTGATCATCAGAAAATATTCAACGTCCACGGTGTTACTTGGTTGATCATCAGAAAATATTCAACTTCCACGGTGTTACTTTTTTACTTTTTCATAAGGCGGACTCAACATCTAAAGCTGGAATGGCGTAAATCGAATTCATGCATTTACGTGTGTCTTTCAGCCCAAAAACACGCCATCGCACCAGGCCATCATCATCGACTCAAATGCCTCACCAAGCAATGTCCTATCGACCAACATATTGGTACACTTAGCTGTTCGGTAATTGAGTTGATGTTTAAAACTAGCTATTGATGGTCACATAAATGGATAGCTGATTCAAAAACTTATGGATTTACATCACCGAAAGCCTGTCAATATTGTTCCTTTTGAAGTTAATTAGTAATTATAGTAGATTAAACACAGAAAAAGTTTCTTTCTCAGAAGTGTCTCTTTCTCTTGAATATGAATAATCTACGCTTGCTTCGTTTCACGATAACTGCGACTCAGTTGATTTCCTCTTCAGAAATCAGTCGATTTTTATATACGAGGTGATGTAAAAGGAACGTTCTGAGAAGGTGGTCCCCGGCTAACTTCTTAAAGTGATATACCAAATCGGGTTTCTTAACGTTTACGTCATAGCCTTTTTTTTTATAAAACGGGGTCAAAAATCTGGAACCGAAAATATCTGCAAACTCCTTCACTATGGTTAAATATTGTAGCAGTAAAATCTCGTCTTGAGTTGATCTATATGTAGGTGCTTGCTTAACCATAGCATCTAAATTTGCTTGCTAAGTTATCTAATATCAACTGGGTAGAAGTCTCGCTTGATAGAAGAATTATAAAAGGCAGTCACTAAAAGACTTTGTTTTTTCGCTGTTATCACACAAGGGTTGGTTATCCTATTAAACCAATTCAACGTTTTCATAATTGACAATATTGCCATTTGCTTATCTACAAGGAGAATTGCCCCAAAAGTTTATTCTTGATTGTTCAGTTATCGTTAAGCGAATGCTCATCTTACGAGGTTTCGAATTAACCATAAGACTAAAATCATCATAAGTTGCTCTAGGGTGTCAATTTTATTAATATCCTAGCAATTCTATTAATAGCCTATTAATAGGCTACGATTGTATAAACTGCATGGCATAATTGCTTGTAGCCTCCGTTCTAGAAATTTAAGCCTCCTTTGTTTCGCACAGTTAGCTCAACCATACATATAACATTTTGTATCTAAGACCGCTTTGATCCAGTGAGATAGGAAGTTGAATCATTGTACGGTCGTCGCCTATGTCCACCTGTACGCGCAACTTTAGGTTTCAGATTGCCGAAACAATGGGAGAGGAAGTTCTATACCTAAGACTGGTAAAATTCCCAAAAAACATATCGTACGTATGTCGTTGTCACCATAGCTTGCACCCTGCAATAATGCTGGGTGGAAAAAGGCGTTCTATTGCATTCCGTGTTGCATATTTTGGGTGAATCGTGGAATTCCAATGGGATATTATATTCTGTTGCTTATGGACTGCTTCTTGGAGATCCCAGGTCTCTATAAAAATATCTCAAAATTCTGAGAAGCCCATGTATAAGTCGAGCAAAGAGGAAAACATGTGTTTCACTAAGTGTTAAATCATCGATGTAGGGCACCCCTGACTGAGATCTACTATTACACAACACGTGTAAAGAAGCTGATCAGCCATTTAGATGTATTGCAATGTGAAACAATAGCGCTCTGTTACCCTCAAACGACTCAAATTAATAGACTTCATTGTTTATATATGGCAGTAACGGCCAAACTTGACTTTGCGGATGATAAACACATTGAAACCTGTCTATATATAAGCGTCAATGTAAGGAAGCACGTGCTCCAAGACTGGATTTATGCACATAGTGAAATCTTATGAAAGCTTATTGGCTCTTTCACACACCTTTCGATATTTCATATTTCAGTATTAGAATAATACATACTTTTATTTTATTTCACGCTGAAAATTTAATACAGAATACTGAGTAAAGAGAACCTTTACTTATCAAAAAGCGCCTCGAACAGATGACCAGTGCTTGATGTGCTTGATACTCTTCTCTAGTAAAGTATTCAGTATATACATTACAAATATCCATGTAAATCTTACGGTAAAAAGAGGCGGGGCACGGACATTTTTCACGTATAAACTCGCGGCATGATGAGCCACGTTTAGTTCAAGACCTTTAAAAGCCAAGCCGTCCGCCCTGCACTATTCTTTCTAATCTTTCACGTCTATGATCTGCTTCCGAGCTATCACTATGTGCCGCTCGAGTATTTCGCTATAATTTATTGGTGTAGTTTGATTGATGCGATAAGTATATTACGATCGGTCAACAAGTGCAAGGCCTCTCTGTGCCGACATTTTTGCCGCAGCATCCTTTACCCGTTTTCTTCTTAGCTTGTAAAACGGAGGGCTCGGGGCTATTGTGAAAACCTGTTTGTCTAAGGCGTCCAAAAGATTACTGACTGCCAGCTGGCGCCGTTGCTTCTTTAACCATTGACAAGCAACAATAACCGCGGCGGCCGTTTACTAGACGGAAGAAAGGCAGGCCGCTCTATCCCATCGTACATAAAAATTGTGGAGGGACAAGGACAAACGGTGACGTGATAAGCCTGTTGTGCGAAGACAAAGGCAGACTGCAATGTTGGTTGATCGCACGGCTTTCGGTATGTCCTGCGTCATTACGGCTTCGACTCGGTGTACGTTCGTCGTCGATCTTTTCTCTAGAGCTAAGCCGTCATCTTGTACCCGTACCTTCTCAGAGGGTCTTATAGACTCACCGTAATGCGGTTCGGCGTCACTACCAATTGACATCAAGTTCTATGGTGTCTCATTCCCGGCCTTGGCCTTAGTAAAAGAAGCGTTCAGGGAATATTCATGTGTACGACATAATCTTCAATCTCTCTGAATGCGCGCAGCTCTGTGCATTTGGCATAAAAATGAAATTCTGTAAAGATTGTGCTTTATTGACCAAGCATAACACAGACGTGTTAATTTCAGCGAATAGTTTAATTTGTGTAAAGAAGGATTCAGTTTGTTGATAAAATAGTTCTCGACCAGGTTTGAAAAGCTAAGGGACTGTTATGACAGAAGCAGCCTTCGTTGGAACAATTTTCTTTTTTCGAGGCAGATCATTTATATGCTTCTGTCATCTTTTTCCGTCAAGCCGCTCAGCTTAGTTCTCGGTAAATGTTTGTTTATTCTAGACCCAAAATATATTGAAAAACGTGAGCTGAAATGACGCAGGGCTCCAGTGCGGTTGTCACTTGCTGACATTGCTTCTGGCTACTCAATACCCTTTGGAACTTAATTTGAAATCTGGTATCCACTGGAGTATTTTGGACCTATATAAATAATTTTGAACTATATAAGTAGTTTATAATCTGATTAGTTTTACTTACAAGTGACACTCGACTTACTATTCTAAAAAAATTGACAACAGGACGACGAATAAAGCTGTTACTATGTATGGTAGGCGACCACACTTAACGCGCGTTACTTCGCGGAATTTAGTCAGGCGGAATTTAGTTTTGTTGCATTTGGAAGTTTTAGCATGAGAAGTTGTCCCAAACGTGTGATCGACATTATGTCCTAGTTAGGGCATAAAACGTTTTCACATCATACTGCTTCCCAAGTGGTCTACAAGAACCCCGAGGAGAATGAGCTGTTCGCCTCGTTTTAGCCTAATATGAGCTCTTGACTTCCTTTTGATGCATTTAATGTTGTCCCTGATACAGCTGGACTGAGCGGAGATCACTTTGACATTCGGAGTGATGCATGCGTAACGCACTTGAAACAATAACCACCTCAAATTAAACAAAACTGAGTACCGTGACATATATACGGATACTAATAGGACACAGTCACAATACGAAAGTTGTCGATTAGTTGAACCATCTGAGACAAAGATGAATCAGATATTTGCTATCATATATGAAGCAGTTTTGACTCAATTGTAGTGATACAGAACACCCATTCTAAACAACTCATTTAGCCTTGCAACCAGCACCCAGCGCCAGGCCGTAACTGTGGATGCTCGAGTGGCTTCGCGAGCAAATCGCTCATGAAATTCAGCAGATCGCTCAAAATTGCCATAGTGTCCTGTCATCTTGCCCGCTTAGGAATCGCTTTACCATGTTGGCTGCTCACTATTGTGCACACACAGGTCCAGAAATACTCTATCTTTATCTTCCGTTCTAGAAATTTGATGTCCAACATCTCATGGAAGACGTCGAACAAAATCCACAGTCGGTACACGCGTTCTGCCTGACATCACTAAGTGTGCCGAAACGAATGTGGTGTAAGGAGCGGACGAGTGGTTAATATTACTAGAAAAATTATATATATATTTTGATCTGTGCCAAAACAAACTCACTAGGTAATCTCACTGAAATATTTATTTTCAAAATGAAATTAGTAAAAGATATTTTTGTATGTAATTTTTAGATCAGGCTTGTTCCGTATTCTTTAATGCCGGCACAAAACCTTTGGGAGTTGTCAATCCTGTCGCACATCCGTCTAGACGATATGGAGTTAGCTTTGGTAAGACGGATATTTTCAGTACTAGATGCTTCACCGACGTAAATCGCTATTGTCGATTTTCACCTTGTTGTGTAGTGGCTACGTTAAAACGTACTGTGTATAACTCGCATACAGGCCTGCATTTGACGCGATACCCAGACATGAGCACATGCCGGCGTCTAAGGCTTTTTGGTATAAGGCGAACCGTTCTAAATTGGGTACTACAGCTACGCACAGTTTCACGAAGAGAACGTAGACGACTACAAAGAACGCGCTGATAAAAAAGTCGTTGTCGAAATGTCGTAGATAAGCGAACGATCGCCGACACAGCCAGCATCTGGCTGCAAAAGCTCACGCCCGACAATACCGCTGAACGAAGGAAAATTAGGCGTATCAATCCCCAAGCTCGTTTATGCTTCAAAAAATTTGCATATTTGCACGCTCAAATGTTACGGATGAAAAGCAGTTTGGTGTAATGACACGTTGCTTTGTTTAGCCTAGAAGATGTAATTTGTTGGCACAACCATATGGCACACGTAGTGCGTGACGTTAGTGTGATTAAAATAAAAAAATACTTCTTGCAGACAAGTCATTAGCAGTGAAGTTACATAAGGTCTTCAATTAAACAATACGAAAGCTACAGATACATTAAAGCTAAAGGCATCTGAAATGATTCGATTTTGAAATAATAAACATTCAATGACATTTTGATAAAACAAAGTACCAGTGAGGTTTCGTTCGTCTGCTTTTTTACAAGTTGTATATCACTTTTCTGACATGCATGCGTCCCAATGCGTAACATCATAGTGCACACTGTGATGTTGTTGTTCAGTTCCTCAATAGTCGTAGGGTGCTTAACTTATACCCTGTTTTCAACAAACCTCACGAAGATAGGTCTAGCATTGTTAAATCACAAAGTCCTACAAGCTGGTGGACATTCCAGTTTGGCGAAATTATATGTAAAGGAAATTTTTTCTCCAAGAGCACACTTGCCTGAGAGACTGAGCGGCGTGCGGCATCGTTTTATTGAATCCAGCTTTCACTTGCATAAATGTCAAGTAATATTAGACTCTAATGTGTGCAATATCTCATTTCGATTTATGCACTAATTTACCTCCTACTCAACTTGACGAGAAACTTGGCATATAGGACGAGAGGAACGGAAGACTGCTATAGAATTTAGCAAAGAGAGCGTTCAGTTAGAAGTAAGCTGTCTGTTTGTAGTTGGTTAACGATTACTATTTTTCCTTTTTGCTGATGTCTTGCATGAGCAGGCTATATATGCCTATAACGGAAAATCCTTTTCATGACGACAAACTTTTTCAGAGGTAAACTTTTCCATCGAACAGAATTCATAATTCAGCTGATTCAGATATTTACAAACATTTAATTTTTGTGCCCTATGTGAAACAGCATTTTTTATTAAACCAAAGCTCATTCCGTAGTGCCTAGGAACATCAGACTCGAACATGAGATACTTTTCATTTACCCGATCGGAAAAGTGTATCCACAATTTGCAATACAAAGCACCACTGTTTAGTGCAAAAAGATTAATATGCATTGGTCTGTACTGAATTTTATCCAATTGGTACTGATCTGTCTTCCATTTCATATTGTCTACGAGCGCAGTCAACTTTTGGATACCCTCATGCTGCTCCTATTCCGAAAAAAACCAAAGCTCTGAATAAATGCCGCCTACCAACGAGTATTTATAGCTGTATACATGCCTCAGCTGTTTTGTGCAGCTGGGTGAATCGTTCAGTAGACGATTATAGATAGATTTCAGTAGACACGTCGTGAACCTACACCTTGTATGCAATACACAGACTTCTAATCATGACGTCTACATAGTTTTGAACACCCACCTTGAGTACGCCGGCGTGCAATCGTTTTATAGCGGAACTTTTTATCCTTGCTCAAACCTAGTGCTGTGTATTCACACTTATATAAAGTAAGGTCCGTTTACCCATTTACAACTTGCTTGAATCTGAAAAGAGTAGAAACCCAAAACGACATGCAAATAGGTTCATGCTCTTGTATCCCTATAGTTTTAAACCTGCTGTTGGCAACCAAACAAAATTGGTATATTTTGACTGCTATTAATAATACAATAAGGAATGAATAGAAATCTTTTAGAACCTCTTGAACAATGGTTGTAACCCACCTGTATGTGAGCATAGTTTTTGACCTGTCTCTTTTGCATATATATTGGGACCAGAATCTATTTAAATATAGTGTCTTCGGCTTTCCTCCTATCAAGCGATGTCGGCGAGCGATATGGGACAAAAATGCTGCTTAAAACGTCGACAAAAATAAATAGAATAATAAGACAAATGCTAAATCGATGTCAGGTCTGTTTTTGCAAAGAAAAATTGTAACGAAGGACAACTGCTTCGCATATACATCCGGCCTAGCGTGTAAATTATGTTACCGTCACGCGAGATCAGAACAAACATAGGGTTTTTAATGATTTTACCTCAAGGTACGTGCATTATAAGCCACTAAACCTGTGTTTCAATGCGCCTTAACATATCCGTCATTAAATTTATTAGGGTGATTAAATGCAATGAATAGAGACAGTATATGAATATCATTGATCCCAGTGCTCCAGGATTAAGTTATTTGTACTATAGTTTAACTCTTCTTCAACGAGAGATCGTTTTATTTCAGCCGGTAGCTTAAACAACTAGTATGAAAATTGTTCTGCTTTTTATAGCAACTAATTGTATCAAGATAGATTGGTCTCTTAACTTGCACGAAATAAGCCTATGTAGGTATGGATACACAATTATTGTTTATCTACATTTGAATAAGCATTAATATAAGCACATTTTGAACAAAGAGGTTACCGAAAATCAATCGCCAGTGACTTCACGAATACTTGAAAATAGAACAGGACTCTTGATCATCTTTCCTATATAAATTCAGTTTCTAATTGTACAAGATACGGTATGGATACGACATTTTCAAGCACACTGTATGGATAATAGTTAGGACAATGTCTTAATATATAAAATGTATGTTGAACAGTTGCGCTTTTTATAGTAGAAAGACACTACGAAATTATTTGTAATTCGTCGCGTTTAACAATGCCAGCGAATGTGTGCCAAAGGCCATTATCAACTCTTTAAAAACTAATAGAGTACGACGAATACGTGACGATCGGAAATGAAAGTCAAACCAGACAAGGGATGATGGTTAATTTTTTAGTCTAACAAACTGGCGCAACAGCATCTAAAAGATAATCAAGGACGTTTTAAAGGTCTTCGATCTGAGACCGACCATGTATTACCTTTAAAATGTACGTTTTGCGCACAGACTACATACTGCAAATCGACTGGTCTTCTTGAAGGGCTTCTCAACCAAAAGCTGAACTCTAGACGCAGTGGAGACATCGCTGCTATAGATATGTATATTTATTTCAATTCCTTTCCGCATATTCGCCGTTCCCGCTTTATCTGAAACGGGTAATTGCGTGCCGCTGTAATTCTGTTACTACCCGAATCCCACCGGGCGGGGCTCTACGACTTCGTGCCTCCCTCGTTCTCGCCATAACACGTGAAAACGTTGAAGTCTGGGAAATCTAACGGACGGTTCTTTGCGCCGGTTGTATTCGGGGCGAACTTTGCCACAGTTTTGCACACTCGGTGCTTTTCTCAGTAGGGTTACGCTTAGCCTGTAAAAATTGTACTATGTTTAGAGTTGTAGAGCTGTACTTTGAATTTCACAAAATCTAGGATGAACGTGGAGACGCACCGAATGTAACGGCCCACTCTGTTTCGACAATTTCAATCGTTCTAGATCCATCTTTAACATCGCAAATGAAAGCATTTGACGTCTATGATCACATTTCGTGAGTCTAACAACTTCGTACATAAGAAAGCTACCCGATTGTTCGATATCATAGCTTGTGCACTAGGTCAACTTTTGTTTGTTTGAAATGATCATGCTAGCTTTGTATTTGGACTGTAGCAGGATCTCAAAAATCCCAGCCATGCTCTAAAAAATGTATATACCCCTTGGAGATCGGTAGATAATTTCCTCTAGATATTTTCGCTACAACGCCATGAATCGAATGGTAACACTCAACAGTGTTACCATCACTTTCGCACGACCATTTCACATGATGAATACACTTTTATAGTAGTACTATCAACGTATTGAGTCACACAAATCCTGTTACATATATTACCCATTTCATAGTCTACTATTCTTTATCACAACTTCAATCTAATCTGAGAAATTTGGGTAAATTTATTCAAAACAGTTTGCTTCTACGTAGGAGGCTAGCAAATGAAGACAACCATCGCGTAACCTTCTTGTAAATATTGTAGTATCTACAGCCAGCTGATTTCAGTGAAGGGCAGTGCGGTGCTTTGATCCGACGCTATACTCCCTTTGAAAAAGTTCCTGATTTTGCTCACGAATCATCATGAGCCTTCGTCGATTAAATGAAGCTATCGTTAACCATCACTTAGACTGCAGATAGCTTCTACGTAGGCATTACTCGTGAGAAAGTAAGTAATCAGATATTCTTAACTGTGGTTACAATATAGTCCAGTAAGTAGCTCACGCAAATATAAGCAAGAAATATCAGAGGTAACCAGAACCAGTCCCCTTAATACACCAGCTTCTGTAGGGATTGATTTATACAGAATCTATATAGGTATATACGTATTTTTAAAATGACACATCACGTATGTAGCCATTGTAACTTAGAGACTTATCCTGGCTGGACCATGTACGTCAACCCAACACTTCTATCCTCACTTGTTCAATTTGAATTAGCTATACGGCAGCTTATTCCTAGTCGCATTGGAAATTCCTGATCTCTCTCCGTGTGTAGCTGAATTGAAATAATACCCACAAACGCACACAGCCTTGACTTATTGCATACACCTGTGGAACGGCAGGACTTGTTTTTGTCCTTTATGCTCTATTCATACGTTAGCAGTCTTTTTTCTCGGCCTTTCTGTCTCTTCATCGTTGCATTTTCGGTTATCTGTGCGCGCGCGGGTCAAGATATGAGGCGGCTGGCGCATCTGTGCTCCCTACCTTCGAAACTTCCCCACGGGGCTCCGGTCAGTTGTGCCTATATAAGCTTTCTGCATGATGAAGTGGCCGCGAGCCCGCGTTAGCCGCCGGCGACCAGCAACGTACGCCGGAATGAAAAATGCCCACACCAACAGCTGCCGCTACGCCTCCAGCACAGGCTGGTCTACCTGCGGGTGACACAGTCGATTCAGCTCAACCCGCCTTCCCTCAAAGCTCGAAACTACCCTGGTTTCCGTGTCGCTCCTTGTTTGCTCGCTCCGTATACTGACATGGCGGAGAGATGTGTGTATGTAGCCATAGGATGATGGGTTCCACTTATGCTTCCTCTTCGTGTGCTGTACCTATTGGATACAAGCTGCAAAGAATTGCACGGCCCCTGATGTCCTCATTCTCGCCACTGTGTCATCCTTACAACGGAGATTGCCAACACGTGAATGGAGAAGGATAGATTAGTTAAGGTGAGGTCGTTTTCGGACGCGGTCATTATCCATTTCCATCTTGGAGTTGGACCGCCTGGCCGGCGGCGCTTGTCTACGAGAACTGCAGAAAAAGGGGCCGACGACCAATAAAGACCAGCGATGCGACAGTTCTAACGTTCCGTTTAGAGTAGGCTTTGGATGCGGATATACCTCGATGGCCCGCCGATGTAGAACCGGGTTCTCGAGCCCTTAGGGTGGCGGTAGCGCCGACCTGGTGAGGGTAACACCTAGGTAGAATTGTGAAATACAGGATGGGCGGTTAAGGGGGTTGCGGAGTTTAAGGAAGATAAAAGTGTCGTTTAGGATCCTTCGTAAGCTGAGGCTGTTTTCTCCACTACAATTCCCCCTACGGCCGCTGGGATTGAAGCTGTCAGACATCGGAAGGCATGAAAGCGTAAGGGAGAAGACGCTCCTGGTCGGCGAGAAGTCTCTATAGAGCCTGCACAAAGGAGACATGAAGAGACGGATGTACGGCGAGAGAGAAATAGAGGTCTGTTCGTCTAGATAGGTCTGTACCAGCTGATATCGATGTAGCCTGGATGGAGCTATCTCGTCTTTCCAGCTACCTTTCACCAGTTTAGCGAATTGCCATCTTCGCTTGGCGAGTATAAGTTTGCTGGCTATGTTTTCGTAGGTTCGTGGGTATCCGTGTGGAATGGATATGTGCGCGTACCTGTGTAACAACACAGTACACAAGGTTTGCGCAGAAAATATCACTTCTCCCGACGGCGGTCCCTACAAAGGGCATCGGACGACCACGATGAGAACCTTTCAATGCTGGCGCTTTAAGGAAAGCTCACACATTTGATTTCGCTATTTATTCACAATGTGTGTCAAAGTGCATTGTACTGCATTCGAAGCCCTTTTTTGAGATCCACGCAGACCGCCCTCACTGACAACGGACAGTTTCGTCCAAGAGGTCCAAGAGGTCCAACTGGTTGTAACTTTCACAGAAATATCGAATGGCGCCATCTAGATGCCAAACAAAAGGGTTTCGTCGTAGGACAATTGTAATTTCCCTTTAAATATCATCAGCGTTTGTTCATGCTGAGGTTTATTGACGAAGCTACACCCTCATAAATGTAAAACATATTAATGTATAACTTAAATAGGTGGTTACAAACTCGATGGCGTTATAATGGGACCGTACGTTTTAGGGCCTAGCAAACTTAAACATACTTAAAAAATACTCATGTGCGTGATCAGAACACTGTACAAATTCGTAACTATAATAGTATGTGTTAATGCTTTCTGTAATATCATCGGCTTTAGATTATCAATAATTCAAGTTTCGAATATGCCGTAGCATGGATGGATTTGCGTATATATTTTAGGAATTCGTCCTGACTTAAGAAAGGTTGTCAGTTTCTCTTCAATAATATTTAAGTTATAGTAGAGACAATCTGAAATCATTGAACCGTACACGTTATATGGCTAGAATTTTCATTTACTGCGTCATTTACTGCATCATTTACTGCAGCATTTACTGCGTAGCTTCGTAAGTCCCATTCCCTCATTAAAGCAGAAATTAACTTTAGGTTGTGCTGTACGTTACCAGAGCTGCGTCCGACATATCTGAACATACATTGAGTGTACGAGAAGATATATAAGCTTGTTAAAGATAATTTTTTTAGCTGATGAAGCAGTTAGTTTTTATAGAGAGCTTTAACTAAATAATTCACTTTTTGCTAAGTATAATATATTAAGGTTAGTGTAGAAAGAAGGTCGAGGTCGGGGCTTCTGGGGTGCACTCTCGTGCGCCTTGCCACCGGAGGAGATACGTAGGTGCACGGGTTCGATCTCTGCCGTTGCACATTTACATTTATGGGGCCCGTTTCACGAAGTAATGTAACAAGCGGTACCGTGAGCGTTAAGTGTTGGCTGATGGTAAGCCCTAAAAATATTAAGTAGAAGCAAGGTTTATAAATGCTTCATCGTTTATTATATAGCTGCATGTGACGTCTATATATATCTATATATGTATATATATACACCATCAATCAAAACGTCAGCATTATCTTGCACTATACCCATTCACTGAAAGATAGCAAAGCGTCGTATTTCCTGTGCAGGAGCAATAGATCACTCGTTGAGTACGGCAACCAACTGGCTTGGTGCATTAATATGTGCTTTTTTGCCGAGGGAGGGACATAAGTGCAGGATTCGAGACCCGCCGTTGCACCACTACATTTGTGGGGTCGGTCCTATGAAGAAATGCGAAAGCAGGTCCGTAAACGCTAGATTTTGGCTAATATTCAGACCTGAAGAAGTGCCTGTATAATGTCGATTTTTAACACACAGTATCATATTCGTTTTTAAATTATATAGTTCAATACGCCTATTTTCATTTATGACCGTAAATTGTGCTAACGAGGTGAAAGCACTACCAGAGTATGCTGCGCGAAAACCTTTTAAATTAGAGCCATTTATCCCCTGCAGGCCGAACTTGCTTTCTATGTAATTTGATGCTTTAGCAAGAACCTATTTTACGCGAAAACAGGGTGCATATTTGTGTGCGCCTTTCGATTAATAGTACACAAACGCAGAAATTAGTATATAAAACAGTCTAAAAATGTTCAGTATCCGTCATTTTTCGCTTACTAGCAGTCTAGTCCACTACAGAAAAATTACTTTAATAGCAGTTGGCTTTAATTACGCTTAAACTCAAATTATCTTGACTTTACAGTGTTATTTGATCGTCATTTACTACGATGTTATTATTACATCAAACATCCAGTAAACGTCACACGAGGACTACGATTCTTTGTATAAAGTATCCGAAAGGTTGTTTGGACTTTCGCAGAAGTTTATGAAAAGATCTACGATATCTTTAATCTTTAGCTAGTTTGGCATACAATGGGCCTAAGTTGAAGAGCATCAGTGATATATATACACGTATTTCCATTTAATGCTGATGGTGGGGTGGGAGTTCTAAAGGGTCAGAAGAAACCTGCGATCACTAAATAGTAATCAGGCGCCCAATTTCACGTTATAAAGATGTTATTGTTTTCTAGAATTTTGCGAGCTAACTCTGCTAGATTTTTCCTAAAATTTTTCGAAAAGCAAAGTGTACTCTACGACGTAAAAAATTTTGTCTAATTACTTTGTGGTACACACTGTATAAAATGAAGTCGCCACTTGAATTCGTCATTATACTCAGAAATCGGGGACATAGTTTGTGGTCCTCCTTCAAGCTAAAAAAAACTGCATTGCACTAAGATCACGACTTACATGGAACTGTATGGCATAACATAAAAATATTAAAACAGATATGCATTTGTCTTAGTTCTCGAGAACCCTGGGTGTTTGCACGTAAAATAAATGAAAAAACGCTTTCCTCTAGGAAGAAACCTACGATTTCTAGCTTCATTTTAGAGGGGAGGGCCATATTTTACATATTCGCGTTTTAATAAAAACATCACTCTGCATGGCTTTTCCATTGCCCATTAATGGAGAGGTTCGCTTCCTGTACAAATTCAGATAAAAGCAGCGTTTGTTATACGTTCCACTTCTTCTTTGCCTGTGCGTTCTCTCTTATTTGTTCTCGTTATCATCTATTGAACGCCCTTTTTATGGTGGATCCAAATCGCCTTTACTTTGCTCTCTACTGCTACTATCCGCTCCTGCATCGTCCTCCTGATGATTGTAGCCGCTCTTTGCAACGAGCTTTACCCCAATTTTACAGTCGCAAGTGGAGAATCCTCAAAGCTCCTGCGTTGTTTTTGTTCGTTTCCTTTTCTGCTCTTCACAGGTGGGCAAGATGATATAACATCGGACGGGGTAAGGCAAACGGTAAACGCGTCCGTTTTGCTGCGACAAATGCCGTCATGGGGCTACCAGACAGCCGCGCTGTGCTATGCGTTGTACTGTGGCAAAAGCACGTGTATAACACATGTAAGCGCGCGTAAATATATCAGGTGCATGTTTTCTATGAGTGGAAATAGCAACGTCGAAACGAACCGGGCAAAAATAGCCTACCCACTTGGAAGTTACCTCTTTGTTTAGCTTCAGCTCAGTCAGAATCTCTTGTCCTTGTTTCTCGGGCAATCAGTATACTTTTTTGTGACAGCGTTTGCGGACTGATCGACACTAAGATGCACTCACTATTCGATATGCAGACGATCAGACTTCGTACAGTAATGTATGTTCGGGTTCTTAGGGTCTGTGACCCAATACATTATGGGTCAAATAACGAAGAGCCCTTTCCGATGAGCGGACGAGAAGCCGCAATGGTGAAGACTAAAGCGACTAAATTAAAACCAAGTAGAACTGGGACAACTACAAATAGTTACAATAAGCAGACGGCAAAAGTACACAGCGCACGAATAGTGGCAAAAGTGGTGATTTTGTGCGGCTGGAGTGTAGAACAACTAAGACGCCATCCAGGCAGAGACAGAGGCAAACGGGCAAGGGGGTACGAGAAGGAAGCATGATTCAATAAGACTGCGGGACGCAGATACGTAATACGAAAGACCGTCCTAGAAACAAATACATGAGTAGAATACAAAGCCTTAAGCACTACAAAACTCTTATGTTTCCAACTGAATTAAAGGTGTAATGTCTTTTAACTTTTTCAAAAGCTGCGCTGCAGCAATGGGTGGCGGTTGTAACAACAGGTGCAAATATGCTGATGTCGAACTAGATAAAATTTGAGAAAGAAGGGTCTCAGAGTCGACACAAAACAAAACACTTGTCATGGGTAGCTGAAGCTCTCGCAAATTGTGAGGGCGGTAGAATGCAGCGATGCTGTTGACTGGCCAGTGACATTCACCATAATAAACAAGCAAATATTATTATTGCACTGTATATGACACATGCACCGATAAGCGTAAACTGAAAACTGAATAAAAATCTAAAAATCCTTATAACTAAACGTTGTGAAGACATAATTATTGTATTAAGAGGAGGCGGAATGTCGATACGTCGAACTTCATGGTAAGGCGAAACTTTTGAGACAGACACTATATTCGCATTAGCATCAGAACTAAGTTTTTCGGGGTTTCAAGCTCAAAGCCGTTTTCGTATTATTTCGAGCACTGTAGATACATAAAGCACATAAGGTGTACTTGCTTCAGTAGAAGACTGCGGATCAGTGTAAGCCAAACTTGTCATCGTACTATCAAAGCAAAACTGAAGATGTGAACTTCTCATTTAGACTCGCGTTTATCATTTTCGATGTACTGTTACCAAGTCGAGATCCAAGAATTTTTCGTTGTCTGGACGCCCAGAGAGGAAAACTGCTTCGTGTTTCCCTTATTTTGTGGCGTCTAACTGCACACTTCTGTCATTCTACTTTTCTTCCTATTCTTAGGAATTTCCATCGCCCGATCATTGTCCCGCTCTTTTAGTATATACCTGCTGCGTTTCTCCCGTATATTCTTTTCTCATGTATTCCTTTCTGTCTTCCTCTCTCTTTTTGACAACATATCAGTATTAAGTCAAGCCTATGGCATTCTCCAAGGCACTGCACTCATAAAATTACCTTTTCTTCCCGAGTTTCAGTTGATTTGTAAGGCGAAAAGAAGAAGTTAAGCAAAAAGGGAGTATTATTTGCGGGACCCAATTCCTGTTTACCCCGTTCGATGATGGGAAATGGTAAGTTGCTTAAAACTTTCGTCTTCGCGAAGGTCGTCCAATCAAGTAACGCAGCAGACCCTATTCGGGATAGCACTTTTTTTAATGTATTCTTCATAAACTCAATGTACACTACATATACATATATATATATAAATATATAGATATACAAGTCGCGATTGTTCTTATTTTTTTTTGGCTAAAAAGTGGGCGTTTTGTTGTAAATTTATGACATTCATCTAATATATAAATATGCATACCGCAAATACATATATAGTATAAGTTCAAGTACCTCAGTAAACATTAATTGCTCTTATTATTGACCCAAATACTATTGATCCAGATGCTGGCTAGGGACAAATACGTTGTATTTCGTATGTTTAAATGTACTTCTAAAAACTTTGTTTAGAAGTCCAATTATACATTGATTAAGTGGTACCATATTCCCCAACGCTAACAATTTTATGCAAACCTGTTTTTAAATGAAAATATCTATATATGGATATATATGGATATATATACAATTACCTCTTCATTTATTATCTGCAAACTTTCTTGCTCTGCACCGTCGCGGGATTTTTCGTCCAACAAACCCTCAGGGGGTTGTCTTTATACATCTAGTATTCAGTATTTAAACGCCGGTTTAAAATACATTGGCACATGTATTAAGCTGTCTTATCGCCGCACACTGATACTGGCACGAGTGGTATCGTTTATATAAAACTAATTTAAATAGTCTAAGAGTTAAACATATGCGAGCAATATAAGAGTAAGTATATAAAATAGTGCTTGCGAAATATAGCTCCATCTTTGTTAATAGTAATTATGAATTTTGTGCGAAACATCTATTTAGGAATGGACGACTGATTAGGTATAGTGTTAGGTATGGTTTGTTAAACTGCGCACTTCTTGCAGAAGCTTCTGCCATTTGAAAAAACAAATGTGTCTACATTATTCTTTCAATGCCAATGCATGCATTTGTTATTTGTACGATTTCCCACAAAAACGTATATCTGGTCCAAAGATTTTATTTACATCTATAAGACCTTCCTTAAGCCGTAGTAGCATAACCTGCTCATCTCTGTCGATGTTTGGCAGTTGATTGAAAATGCTTATCGAAGCCACCTTCAGCACGATATGTTTATTATGTACTGCGCGGCTATGTCAGTGTTTAATTCCAATTTAAAGTTGAACTGTGACTCGACGCGAGACTCATACTAATTTATAAAATCACGTTGCAACACTATGCTGGACAGGATAATTGATTCGGATTAGAATACGGCGCAAAGACTGTTCCTCACTTATCGCTTCTTCGCTCCGAAAGTAACGAGTTCTGCTCACTTGAGTGACTTCCAAATTAGTTGTTCGTGCTCCACGGGAGTCGCCCTGAAATTGCCTCATGGGTCCTCGTTACGCCTTCAACTGTTTCGCTGCTTCCTTCTTCTTGGTCCCTCCAAGACCTCCGTGCTAGTACGATATTTCAATCCTCTTTTTTTGGCCACTTCGCTCACTTCTTTTACAAATTTTGCTTGACCACATGTAGCCCAAGTTTTCTATGCACCAGGAATGGCGCGTTCATTGAGTTAATTTTCGAAGCACAGTGTCTCAAATAGAAAACAAAACAGTGACGCACTTTTAGCAAGTATTTTCTTTATGCGCCTGGTACACGCACACGCTGGAAGAATAGCTAAAGGCGGTTAGCGCTTAGGTGCCCGTTTGTCTATGGCGTTTACTACAAGTTTGCGTGAACTGTGTTAGCCAATAGTTTAAAGAACGTTGTTAGTAAAAGTCGAGTTCCTAAATTCTTTTATAAAATACACAGTTGAATAGTGCTACATGTTTAATCACCCTCTTTTCTAACGCTAGTCAGTTCTAAAAAGGATCATTTCTGAAGTTGATCACAGACTTAACGCGTTGTTAAATCATTCCTACGCGTTCATTAAGCCTTTGCTGCATTTACGATACACATGGTTAACTTCAAGGATGATATCCTGTAATACAATACAAGCGACGTGGTTAATGTAACTTGCGCAAAGCCCACCTAAACGAAACTCCTTCCCTCCATGGTTATCATGAAGTTCAGAACTAAAACACGGAGTAACAACGCACGCACCTTTAGGGAGGTACATTTTCACCAAGTTTTATTATGACCATAAATTTAGTTACTCTGACAAGCTGCTGGTGTACACTCTTGTATTTTGTCTAGTATTGCATCATTGTCTTTGTTCCGTAAATCTCTGTATGATTCGTTATGACGGTCCTCTCATCGTGTGCCAATTAGCGTGTTAAAATTTCGCATTGTTCTTGTATGCTATAATGAAGGTTTGGTTGTGGACAATTGAGTTGTTGGAAAACGACACGAAGTACAAACGACGGACAGACAATACGACTAGCATATGTTATATTTATGTATACTCCAAAATAATGTATAATAGCCTCTATAGATGCCGTCTTTGTTCTCATCAATACCTCCATGGCATTGCTGCAAAGGAATAAAGTTTCGTGTTATGAAATCATTAGTGTAGCTACGGCTAGTAGCTATACTCGTTACTTTATACCGATTATCTTCTTCATGCATAATTATTTTAGTGTTTTCCCTGGACGATTTATTCGGTTTGCAATTTGTCAACGTACATCGTATATGGCCACCAGAATTATCATCATTATTATTATGAATTTTTGGTTTATTGACATCCATGCCGGCAGGTTTCCCCCGGAAAATTACCTTTGTCAGCATGAGAGTAGTTACACCCGTTATATCATAAAATTTGCTACTTGAATTTTACACATTTAACATGTTCGGATCACCTCAAATCATCAGCTTCTGGTTGTGCGTAAGCAAGGTCTTTTACGACGCCGAATGTATGTGTAGCTTAGTTGTAGCCCCCCAAAAAACGCTTACAAGAATAATTTCATGTATTTTATAGCATAGCAAGAAGCCAAATATACGGTGTAATTCAATCGCAAAGAGTACACTTCACCTTATAGCTTAGAATGTCAACAACATCGTTATCTTATCCATCATTTTAGGATTAAAACCACATGTAAACAGTGATTAATGACCTAGACCTGGCATTTTCATTTGAGGTAGTAGACTTGACAAGTGCCTTTCGTATGTATCCCTAAAACCAACCCCGTCCATAAGGACAGGATTCTAGATGTCAGACTTTTAAGTGTCGATTGGTAAAGTGATTACGATATGGCTAGTAGCTTATAGACTACACATATCATACATAAACACGCCCAATAAAACACATTAGCGCACAAAGCTAGCGCAACAAGACATAATTCCAATCTCACTATTTAACCAGAAATATAAACATTAAATCCTCTCAAAATGCAATACTACAAAACCGTAGAATATGATATACCATGCATTAAAGTTAATAGATTATCTAACTGGAGAACAGCAGTCATTGGCAAACCAGCAGGAATTTTGAATACCGCGTAGGATTGTCTTGTTGGCAGACGTTGGACATCATTTTCCTTATGGGTTTTTTTCATCATTGTTGGGTAGTCAAAGGAAGACCTTCGGGTTCGCAGAAGGGCATGCCAGCCAGACTCAGATTTTGAAGGTCCTCGCATCTATATAGTGATTTTCCTATTTTCCTTTGGCGAAAAGTCAATGGGTGATGTATTCTTATTGCGAAACGTCAATATGTGCGTGTGTCAACTGCAATGAGGATGAAAGAGACCGCAACTAAGTGTCTTATCAGGGTTTAGAATAAATGGCCACTAGTAAATTGATTCTGTGATGTGCGGTGACGTTACAATATCATAACTATGTGATGCCGTAATGAGAGTGACATGGCTGAGACAATGCGACATGCGAAGGTACCCAATCTTACGCGGGAATTCTCGATGTAGCTAATGTTGGCAAAAATCTAACCTGTCTACCAGTTTGGCCCGATTTCTGTGTTACCACATCCACCCTACGTATATGCGCGTTGCTAGGATCGGTTATCGTGTCACTTAACGTTCGTGCGTTATTTTGTATCCACGCAACGGGTTGAGTCATCCAGTGCTCCCAGAGAGTGCTGTCACAATGCTAATTAGATCTGCTAACGATTGAATAAAAGTGAAATGGCATGGTGTAGATTAGAACTTCACCACTCTGATGCAGGTCAGCGAGGCTTCGTCCAATGGTGGCCTGCACGCAATTGTTTGTCCTATAGAGAAGCTGCGTTGTAAGCACGGCCAGCTCGGGCGTCCGAAAAACTGGAGTTGATACCGTTACCAGGATCAGGTACCTAGGTTTCCCTCAAAGGTTCACTTGATTTTTAGTGAATCCCCTATTTTCCCTACCGCCCCATCGCATCAATTTTTGCTTTCCTTCTAAAACTGCTTCCACCAAGCATCGTTAATCACGAAGGAGGACGGTAGCACAACTACCCACACAGGCGAGTCTTACCATACGTGAGCCACACGAGCTACGGTACGCTAGGCGACAGAAACAGGCATTTTGCTATGGCATGATAGCGACCTAATTGAGTTGACGGACACGAGAACAAGCATGCGTAGGCCAATCAGTGCAAGCATGATGATGCGGTAAACGGTAGGCCAGGTAATGGGCCCCATCAGAAATTCCGTCTGATTAAAGCGGGGAAGGTTTCCGGAGCAGCCCGAGACAGGCCCAGCGACAATGTATTATCTTACAGAAACTTGAATTCATATCGAATGGTCCCGTGAAAATATGCGGATTACCCCCTAGCAGACGACTATTGAGAAAAACAGAATCCTGCTTTTCCAGAATAGCCTCTACTATATATGCATATGCATTTCATTTATATTTAACTGTATTCGTTTCGTCAACTTATGTCGTATACGAAAATTACGTTTATTCCGTTGTGTTTATCGTTTAAGTTTTCTTCATTGTGTACGCTTCACCTTGTATTTCTCCTCGTAGTTCATTATTTCTTGCCACGTTTTTAATATTAACATTCACACTTAATATTTATTCAGTAGTAATGTTGCTGTCTCTATCGACGTTTTATTTCGTTTGATTTCTGGGTCAGATGCATGTTGACGCCAATTATATCTTCTGCGTGCATCAACATCACCATCTGTAATGAAATCTCTGCCATGTGCTCTATGGGTGACGACATTCATTATGTAAATATATATATATATATATATATATATATATCTGTGTACCGTGCATGTAGATGTTGCTGTCTTGTATCTGTCTTTATTTATACTATATACAAACCCTTTGCTTCGTGTTGATGTCAATGAATCAAGCATGTCTTGAGTCCGTCGCGCATAACACACCAAGCCGGTCGATGGAAAACCCGTTTTGGTCTAAGTCCGAGTTACGCATGCACACGACATATCTCTGTGTGTGTACGTATCAGTTGGCAGCTACAGCTGTTGCCAACAAGAACTGGACCCCTGAGAGGCGCAAGGTGAACAGCTGCTGACAGACTCAAATCAAAGAAGCTACAGAATGCTATGCACTTGAACACGGTGCGCTCGTGTCACGTGTTGTACGGGGTGGCACATTGGCTTCTTGCCAGCTCTGATATTACCGTGGCTGGGCGGGGAACAAGCGCCAATATAGGACGGCTAAGCCAGGTGACGTCGTGCTGGGACGAATACCACTAGCTAACAGTACAAGAAGTTTGTCTTTTTCTGACCAGCGTTTTTCCCACAATCTGAACCACCGCAGCATGCGACGCGGAATGCAGAATGGACACATCATGAGTACGGACTGCGATGCGACTGGACGTATTGTGAAATCCGAGTAAAGTGCGCCAACGCCATGGCCGCTAGGTTCACGGAAAATGGCATATATGCATGATCATCATTCTCAGCTAATACTATTATGGACTGCAGATCTACCAGATCCGTAGCAAAAATAGAGAATAAAGGAGTTCAACACAGAAGTACAGGTTGGATGCTATAGGTGGTGGTGCGTTTTCGTGTCATTCCTATGGACAGCATGGTGGAACTGACAGCTCCTATATGTATATATATATATATATATATATATATATATACGTATATAT